>CAJVPT010002637.1:0-17138 GCA_910592055.1 Acaulospora colombiana
GCTGGAATTTTTCTATGAAAATCTTCAATCAATTAATCAACACTCTGACAACACAATACTAAAGCACTATTCTGTGTGACTATAAAACTGGAGTATGAGTTCTCATGCTCGAGTGATCACGGGGTGTGGCGCATGTTAAAGGAAATAACATGGGTTTTCATATAATCACATGGGTGATCACAAGGTGTGATGTGTTTTAAAAAAGGAAATAACGAGTTTTTATATAAACCCATGATTGCCAGCAATGATAACATATTGAAACCACCTGTGAAGAAAATTGTGTACAGGGGTAATAAGTAGAAATTTAAATAATTTAGATGCTTTAAAATTATTTAGTTATTAATTTATGTTTAAATAGTGATTAATTTGTAATTAATTACTAATTAATTGGCAATTTTTTTTGTTTATGGGCTCATGTCTAATCTTTATTAAATTTCAAATTGCATATATACAATGCACAAAGCACATATACAGGAGTATATATTTGAGAGTAAATAAATAATTTAATAAGCTAAAGTTACTTCAAGACTTATTGTCCTTTCTTTTTACAAAAGAAAATTAGCATCTTTTTAAGCATTCTTTTGTAATTGAAAATAAAAGAAAATAAAAGAAAAATTGAATGGTTATATATTATGCTAAAAAGGTATCAATTATGTTTCTTAGTATGTACTATTCTGTTTTCAAATTTCTCTTTTGGGATTGTTTAGTGGAAGCTTTCAATAAGTCTTTATAGAGATAAGATAGAAATGGTAAGGAGAACTTTATAGTTTTGAAGTTTGTAGGAAGGAAATATTCAGAAAGGTCTAGTTGATATATTGATATTTGCATAAGCTACTTGAGAGTCTTCCAATTTATTATCAATTAAACCCAATTCTATCTAAATATAGGTATACTTATCTATTTATGCAATATATTTTAGATTTATTTCGTAAAGAAAAATTGTATATAATATATAATTAATATACTTTGCTAATAACCATTGATATTAACAATAAATAAAAATCTCTCAGATTATTCAGCTAGCTTATACATTAATACTGATATTTTTGAACTCAAGTTTCAATTATTATAGTAGTATAATCCTTCTAGTCTTTCAGCTTGGAATTTTTTGAAAATAGGATAAAAACTTCCTAATTTACTATATATATAAGCTTTATCATTGAATGTTTCAAATCTTTTCTTGTTTTCTTTGATTTGACTTTTTAGAATAGTAGAAGCTAGGATCTATCTGATATGCAATTAGAAATAGATGGCTTTGATTCTCAAAACAGTTAATCAAGTATTTTGTGATCTTTACTATAGTCATATAGATTTTTTCTTATATTTAAAGATAAATCAGTAACATGTTCTATATCTATCTGTATTACAGATATATATTTTTAATAGTCTCAGGTTCTTATAGAGTTGAGAAAATGTATTCAACATATGTGTAATCAATAAAAACTTATTTATATTCTTTACAATATGATTTTATTGAACTAATCAACTTATAAATAATTTATACTACTTAAAATTTAGAAAAACAAAAAAAAAGTACTATTAAAGTCTATAAAGTAGATAAAAAGTGAAAAATTAGTTCTTTTATCATAGTACAATTATGTAATATTTCTCTTTATATAAAAAAGTTAGTAAAACATTAGTTATTCTTTCTTTGAAAACTTTTTTGTATTGATAAGAAATGTATTTTTCAAACTTTCGATTTCAAAAGTCAAGTTTTTATTTAAAGAAAAGTATTAACAATATAAGAGAAAATATATGTGACTTTTGAAATGCTTTTTAAATTAACTTAAGAAAAGTTATTAAAACATTATTCATTAAGAAATATAATAACATTTTGTGAATATCTTTTTTATGCATAGTTAAAGGATTAGCAAAAAAGTTTTTTTTGTGTAATTAATTGATAATTAATTAGTAATCAATTAATAATTAATTAGTGACCAATTGGTAATTAATTAATGATTATTAATTAGTAACTAATAAATAATCTGATCAATAAATAGTAATTAATTGGTGAAAAAAAAAAAACTCTTCCCACTCGTATCAAATTTTTGAAAATTTCCTTTTATGGTAACAACCCAAAGTTCACAATAAAAAACCCAATCTCACAAAAAGCCTCTTCAACAAATATGTCTAGAAGGTCCCCCAGAGTCAAGGACATAGTGGCAAACTATACTGGTAAAAGAATCATCACTGGCAGTGGTAAAATTGCAAGACTGCTTCTCAAGACCAAACTCACAAACAAATTCAATCCACTTACCAGTACGAAAAGAAACAGAATGACAATAGACAAGAAAAAGAAGGCAGTAGCCCCAACAACTACAAAGAACCTTACTCAAAACCAAGACGAAAGCATGGAGCTTGAGAATGCAGAACTAGACAACAGCACGAATCCCAAAAAAGGTACCATAGAAATCCTCAAGACAACAAAAAAAATGAACACCAAATCTAGGTCACCATAACCAGTAACAGTAGCATCAACAACTACAACATCAAAAGAAGAAAAAGAATCCCCAAATAGCACAGAAAACATTATTAAAAACCAGTACAATTATGAAGAAAAGCAGAGACTGAAGGCCACTGCTACAAAAGGGGCGAACTCCCAAGGATCCTCAGACATGTTTGGTCCAGGAAAGATTTATATGGACATAGAGAAACTGCCCAGACTTTCAACAGAAGAGAAAATTCACCAAGTACGCAATAAACTGGGACATTTATCAACCCTGAAACATGTCCATATCAAAGAGCCAATTGGATCCCCGACAATTGCAGCCATCTTTGACAACTACTACAAGGCTATAGCTGTATGCGAGATTCAAATCACTGACAATGAAAATTCCAAATTTAGATTAGTACCCAACTTGGCACCACAGAATACAAATCCCGATTCATTAGAATCTGAGACATCTCCAACAATTTCCAAAAAAAGGATATTGCAACCCTATTTCGAGACAAAATCCAGATCGAATACATAACCTTACAACCAGCAGGACAAGTCAAATCTGGAATTGTCCAATTCAGTACAATGAAGGCATATGAGGAACAGGTCTAGAACTGGGTCATATACAAGAACACTTTCTGTATAAAGACATATTCAATGGTTAGAACTCGCATTACAAGAGAAAAAAGAAACTAGTATAGTGCAACTCTTGCCAACCTTTCATAAGGAATCTCAATGAAAGAACTCAAGGAAATAATCGAACAGACAGAAGCTCAAGCAGTATATATTCCCCTCAACTCTACAAATCAGAATAAACACTTTGCCATCCTGTATTACAAAGATGACAGAAACCTAAACAGAGCAAGAGACATGAACCTATACCTTCAAGAAAATGAATTAATCTGGGTTACAAGATCAATCAAACTATGCTTCAACTGTGGAGCTCAGGACTATAATCATGCATACTGCCCAACAGCAAAGGGGAACTCAATATCCAAAGATAGAATGAACAGACTGGGCCAATCAAGGCTCCAGCCAAACAATACGAAAGAATACCTTCCATTGAAACAAGACAAGAGAATAACTTCTCACCCTCTCTTTCTAGGCCACACATATACGAGTGATGCCAGAGAATCCCATACAATCACAAGTAGGAAAGACGAATTAGAAATCCTCAGACAAATCCAAGTGGACATAGCAGCTATCAAATACCAAGTACATATTCTGGACAAGAGAGTCACAGCGATCGAAGCAGGTTCCCAAGTCAAAGCCAAAGGGCCAGCAATCACAAACTCTCCTCTACAAGATGAACTTTCATCTGAAAGTTTAAGTTTTTGAACCCTATCACCAAAAAGATTGGACATCAGACAACAACAGAGACTAATTAATGAAAGAATCAACCAAATGGAATCCACGATAACATCTATTATGAAAGAAATGATGGATTGCCTCGACACACCTATCAATACAACTAATAATTTAGAACTGACCCCCTCTTTCCTCCTGAACAATTATGATTAGAAAGCAACCAGGAGATCAAGCCTGCAACAGGCAAAACAAAGGAAATTTCAATATCAATGAACCACACAACATCTGGAAATTAGGAACTTTAAATATTAGAGAGATTAACTCACAAGTAGATAAAATAGCAATTCTAGAATATGGATATGAACAACAATTGGACATACTGGGAATCACTGAAACCTGGCTCCCAGGCAATCAAAAATGACACGACAAGGAAGGAATATTTCAAATCTGGTCAACAAAACCAATACAACAGTCATACGGAACAGGAGTAAGTATTCTTATAAAGAAAAAATAGGCAATACACATCTTCAAGATTGAGAAATGTATCAACCAGGGAATCGTATTAGACATGGCATTCAAAGGACGAATCCAATATAGGATACTAACTCATCTGATGTGGCAAACAAACAAGACAGGAGAAAATTGTTGGAAGGTATAAAACAAAAATCAGTGAGGCGAAAAGCAACAATATGTTCATAATAGTAATGGGTAATCTCAATGCAGTAACCGATGATCAAAAAGACCGAACAATAGGAAAAGACAAAGAAAACAAATCCAAGCACTTCATAAACTCACTAAAGACCTTCAACTTCATAGACACATTTCGACAGGTCCACCTCAAAGAAAAAAGCTACATATACATCAGAATAAAGTCGAATTATGAAAGCAGACTGGATTATATATGGGTTTCTAGCTCACTGCAACCATATATCCTAAATATAGAACATATCGAAATGGAAACAGTAATTAGAACAGATCACAGAATGGTAGTCACACACCTCAAGACACCATATACCTCTCGGAGTAAGCTATCTAATAGGAAAAATAACACACAAAATATCATAGATTATATGAACTCCAGTCCTAAACAATGGACGAAGTTCACCAGGAAATTGGAAGAAATATCAGTAGAGATCTTCAGAAAAGATGCCAAAATGATAGAGGAAATATGGGAATACCTTAAAGAGTCGATCAAGACAACAGCAGAAACTTCGTTAAAAAAGAAACGAAAAGGAAAAATATTGGTACCATTTATAAGTCCAAATACAAAAAGATCATGCAGAAACACTCAAGATCAGCAGATTATATAGAAAATGCTTGGCATGGAGAACAAATCCAGATATACGCACATTTACCATAGAAGCACAAATCACAAAATTGATACAAGAAATCAAGAGATTGAGGATCCCCCTAACAGAACCCTCTCTTCATGCAAGATACAATCAACAACAATGAGAAACTACAGAGGTGACTACTAGAGTCAAAGGAAATCTGAGAGATAGAAAACAAAATAGCAAAAATTACGATCGAAAAAGAGAAAGAGAGAATAATCCAAAAACATATTGAACAAAGATACAAGAATCTAGAGGAACACCCGAAGAAGATGATCAACAGTATCCTAAACTGACAACCCAGATTCATAGATACACAGAGACTGATAGAACAGAAAATAGGAAACGAAGTGGAAATAATTACGGATCTATCTACAATAAAGACTAAAATCATAAGCCACTTCCAAAAATAGACAAGACCTAGATGAACACTGAATATAAAGGACTTCCCACATTGGAAAAAACAATACAGGCCCAAAGAAAGAATCCAATAGAAGTGGTTCAATAATATGTTAGCCCCAATAGAAACAATAGAAATAAGAAATGCAATCCAGGGGAAAAAAAACATTAGTGCCCCAGGACCATTAGGAATCCCATACATAGTGCTTAAGAACCTGGAAAAGAAGGAAACAAAGCTAGTAAAGGTACTCTTCAACAAAATCCTGAAAACAGGAAAAGTCCCGAAGAACTGGAAGAATGGAAATATTTACCCAATCCCGAAACCCAAGAACTGGATGGGAAACATCAACATCACCTGACCTATTACACTTCTAGAGACAACAAGAAAAGTATTTATGAGCATTTTAACAACAAGACTGGTTACAACCTGCACTAAACATCAGATACTGTGCATTAACAATTGGGCAGGACTACCCAGAGGCAGTACACAAGAGCCAATACATATTCTCAACAATGTTATGAAGGAGGCCAGAAAATTTAAAAAAGAAGCCTGGATCTTCAGCCAAGATATAAGCAAGGTATATGACTCAATGAACAGAGACATGTTGATCCAAGCACTAAAAAGAATCTGAGTTCTGGAAGAGATAATTGAAATACTGAATGATACACTATAGGATAGGGACAACAAAGTAATTACAGTACATGATCTAACTGAAGAATATCTAGTACAGGATGAAATGGACCAAGGAGACACCATATTCCCATTTCTCTGGAGAGTATATTATAACCTATTACTGCAAGAAATTGAAGACCAGCACACTGGCTACACAATGGAAACAGAAGTGTTTCTTGACCTGATCTCACCAAACCAAAATGAAATTGCCAACAAAATAACAAAGCAAGTAAAGATCATAGCTACAGCATATATGGACAATACCACATGGTTCACAAATAACAAAACAGACATGCAAGCCATTCTAGATAAAGTTACTGAGTTCCTAAGAATAAATGACATACAGGTAAACAGTAAGAAATCCTTCTTGATCTGTATGAATGTACCTACAAAACAAAGAAATGAAAGCATACAACTAAATGGAGTACAGATTCAGCCAGTATGACAAAATGAAGCAATAAGAATTTTAGAGGTATGAATAACAGAAGACAGAAAGAAAATCCAGCAAAAAGAGATCATTAAAGAAAAAATAGATATCATTACAAGAACACTAGTTTGGAAAAAAATTATAGATAAACAAACACGCTACATAATCAATCAGGTCCTCTTTCCAGAAATTGAATACTTACTCAATGACTTAGTTCTGTCCGAAAGGGAATGTGACAAGCTAAGTAGTAAGATAAACAAGACATTTAAACACAAAGCTGGCCTCTTATCAACAACCCCAAACAGCATTCTCCATGCAGATTTTGGCTACAAACTGTTTAACCTGTGGGACCGACAAATCCTAATGCATGGAAAAAACCTAATGAATCGATTTAATAGTCACAACCTTAATGGAATTACTACTTAAATCAGACTCCAACAACTTCAAAAAAATTATTGGTCAAATACTTCAATACTTACAGACAGATTCCCCTTTTGGATCAGGAAGAGGAATAACTTAACAAATGACATTTTAAACATGATAAAATTATAAGGAATCATATTGGCACCAATGGCACATACATGGTTTGGAAAACCAGTAAAGAATGAGGATAAGGCAATCAAGGAATTAGTGATAGAGGAATGGTACAACAAGCACAGAACCTCTCTCAAGTGCAGAAGAATAATGTTCAAAGACCAACTCCTGAATGACAACAAAACAAGAATTCTATCATTGCAACAAATAAGAATGAGATTGGGGAAGCAAGGAAGAATCTCCGAATGGTATAAGAAACCGAAAGAACTATTTATCCAGAGATGGCCAATACTATCAGCAAATAAAGAAGACTCAAGCCCTAGAGAACACCACAGTGACAGCAGCCCTACGATCAACAGCTACCAAACAAACACTATAGTGTTCCCAGCCCAATATCAATAAACTCTAAAATGGCTTGTAACTAAGAAGGATGGAAAAACAATAATAGTGAAGAAAAAAAGGCAACTAGACAAGGGAAGAGCAATAGTAAATCACATGGTTACGGATGAAGGAACATCACCAATTTATCAATATAAAGAATGCCCTTTCAACAATCAAGACCTTAGAAAAAAGTACAAGGAACAACAACAATGTATAATGGAACAGCTCCTATCTCAGGCAGTAAACATCAAGGTCAGAAAATACAACACCGGAATCTTCTCAGAACAGCAGAAACAAAGCACCAGACAGCCACTGATAAATAGATTACAATCATCTACTCAAGGTATAGAATTGGCCATAGGTGAAATCAGCAGGCAGGCCCCCAAGGCACACAAACCTAGTATACACCTGGACCCGCTATCAATACCAGAAGCACTCATCAAGGAAAAATTACAAGCCCTAGATAGGACGATCAAAAAGCTAACACAAATAGCTCGACAACTAACAATAGAAGACAATATCCAAATATACACTGATAACTCATTTATAAGATGCAGCATCAGAAGCAGGATGGGAGTTGGATGGGTGGCCTTATCAAAGTCAAATAACGAAATTACAACCTTTCGAGCAGAAACTCAGGACACTCCCTCCTCGACCAGAGCAGAACTGACAGCAATCTTCACAGCAATCAGCACAATCAGTCCCAATAAAAAGATCAAGATACTTACGGATAACCAAGAAGCAATCAATGCAATCAACAAAGCATCACAGAAGGACCAGACCAAATATCAGAAACTAGAGAATCCAAACAAGCTTCTAGTCAGTACAATACAAGAAATCATTATATCACAACGAATTAAGATTCAATGGAAAAAGATCAAAGATTATGCAAGAATCAAAGGAAATGAACAGGCAGACAAATTAGCAGTCACCACACTGGTAGACAGATCCAAGGACATAGTTAAGGTCCAGGAGCAACAGTGCACAAGCAGTAACATAACACTGAGATGGAACCAGTCCTTTATGGACCTGCCTTTCAAAATATTAGGAAGAACTCTTCTGAAGACCAAATGGGTTAGTAAGTGGAGGACACTATGCCAAGCCAAACATGGCTCATAGGCTTAAAAGCCAAAGAAATAATTTGGAAAATGACTATACAGATATTGATGCTATTCAAAATAACATCCCTTCAAACCAGTCAAAAAGATCATAGAGATAGAACCTTCTAATAGAAGACATGGTCCAATAAACACCCTACATTAGCGAACATGAACATATGGAAACTATAGATATATAAGTCAGTGACATGTATAATTTGTGGAAGATAGGAAAAAAAGGATTTACATCTTTTTACCTATAGATTCAACAGGACAAGGCTAGTAGAAAAACTGATAGCACTCCTGGCACAAGAGTGCACAGCAAGGGCCAATGGTAACAAACAGTTACGATCCATTCAGAGTAGATGGAAACAGTTCATAAAATCAAATGCAGGAGAAGGAAGCTGGGGTGGGAGTGATGGACCTAATTAGAGGAGTCATCACCCACAAAATGGTTCAGATAGCAGGAGAAATTACAGGGATGAAAAGGAGACCAAGACTGCAGTTAAAAAAGTGGTAGAACAATTATGGCAAGAGAAAAAAAAATCTGGAGACTAAGATATGAATTAGTAGCAGAGTGGGAAAAAACACAAGACATAATTAGGAAAATGAAAAAAGACTGATTAAGGTTTAACAATGAAACACAATATAGAAGTACACCATAGAATAAGGGAAGATAACAAAAAATGGCAGAAAATCTGTATATAGAAATAATAAACCACAACATGAAAAATATACTTCAAAACAGCTTTAATCTTAACTCTCTTTTCCATATAAATATTAGTGTTAGTGGAGTTATGACATGCTAATATTTACCTTCAGGTGAACTGAAGCAAGTCACAGGGTTCATAAGATACTGAGTCATTAGTTTTTTCTCCTATTATAAATATATTTTCTCGCAATTGAATTTGTGTACATAAGAGGATATTAAAAATTAAATAAAAACTATATAGCATGACTTCACCAACTATAAAAAAAAAAATAATAATAATTTTTTTTTTTTAAAAAGCTGGCTCAGCCCCCAGTTGGTCTTTATTTAGCTTTTACTCAGATATTACATTGTGTTATCTATTTCAGATCTAACTAGAAGTCAGGCTATACTTGCATGTATGCAAGATTACTATGAAAGATACCTTCTGGATCTCCTGCTGGACCTCCGTGGCTTGTTGCCTTCCTTTCAGAAAACCAACTTGCCTAGGCTGAGTTAGCGCCATTTTTTTTGTGTTTTTGTGAGAAAAGGAATTTAAGAGTTTTGGATTTCTTCCAGTCCAGACCAATCTTGTTTGGACTCTTTCCTGTTCAGTCTTTTTGCTTGTTCTGGCTCCATTTGCCTCTTGCTCTCTTCTCTGCTTTTGTAATTCCTTGAGATCTTTCCCACTCACTAGTTGCCTCATATCCCTGTCGCCATACTTTCCTTGCAAGGTTCTGGATTTCTTCAAAACACCTCATGAGGGTGTGCTTGACTTTCATTTTCTTAAATATTCTGGCCTACTCACGAAACAAGTCTGCAATATCCTTGGGAATCAGGCTCCTAGAAATCATGTTAATCCAAGTGGTCTATACGTTACATTCTGCCTTCTTAGCCCATAGTTGGACCCATTGTTTGCTTCTTTTCTCCCTGCTTTGGAGGTGGTTTGCAATGATCTCTAGTACTTGCGAGCTAAAGTCAAATTTGTTCCTTCTGCATGTGAAAACATGTGTTTGATCCTCGGTGGCCTTATTACACCGGATGCATCTACTGGATTTGTATAGGTCCCTTCTTCTGGAGTGTAGTTTGACCATGGTTGGTAGCTCCTGTGCCCAGGATTTCAAAAAAATAATAATAATAATAATAATAATAATTAATTGGTAATTGATAATTAATAATTAATTAGTTATCAATAATTAGTGATTAATTAGCAATTGATAATTGATAATTAATTAATAATTAATAATTAGTAATAATTATTAATCATAATTAGTAATTAATTAGTAATCAATAATTAATGATTAATTATGATTTAAAATTAATAATTAGTTAATAACAGATAATTAGTTATTAATTAGTAATCAATAATCAACAATTAATTAATAATTACAAGCAAAAAAAAAAACTCTTTTCTGAAAAATTTCCAATTATAAAAAATTTCTTTTGAGGCAAAAATACAAAATAAACTCATTTTTTATTACAAAGTAATACCCTCTATCAATATGGTCTTTAAAAAGCAATTGAGAAGTTTGATAAGATAAATAACATTGAAATACACTATCAATAGACTTAGAATAAATAATGGTAGAATCCTAAAAGCAAAAGCTACCACACTTGTTTCTTAACTCAAATACTTCTTCTTTGAGATTAGAGTAGAGCCATCCAAGAAAAAGTAGATAAAGAAAGGGAGAATATGATTATATTAACAAAAGAAATAAAAATGAAAGAAATAGTTCAAAACATAGAAACAATAGAGAATCCCCCAAACAGTAGTGTATCATCCCCCCTCACAGTTTATGAGTCAGAAGACAAAAGTACCCAAAAGCCATAAACTTAGAACAAACAGGCTGATATTACTAGCCAGATAGAATATATCTATAAATTCAAGAAAACAAATAAGGAAAGATAACTTCACTTTAACATTATGAGAAATATCAAGAAACAATCAAGTCAGAAAAAATATTTATTGATCCCAACTTGGTCATCAACAAATTACCAAGAAAAATACAAGCTTTATCACATAAAAAATATTATATTTCTTTTTTTTTAAATATGTGATATAAGAATATCCAATCGAAAAATCTCAGATTTCTATCATTTTTGATAATCAAAGGAAGTACAAATAGAATATAAAGTGAATAATACAGAAAATAGGCACACCAAATTCAGGAAGATCATTATATTAGAGCCCCAAGATGATAACTTCACTATCTAAGTATAGAATGTTCTCTAATATTTTATCAAAACTGACTTAGTAAAATTCTTCAATGAACAAATTAAAATTGACTACATTATTTTGCAGAGAACAGGACCATATCAAACAATAAATAACATCTTCTTTAATATATCTAATATATAGAAATTAGTTAGTATTAAGCTCTTATCAAAGGCTTTTGCTCAAATAAAATATTCCCCTTCTATTGAACATACAAGATTAAGAAACAAAGAGAATGCTATAATATTATATTAATACTACTACTATCAAACATAACAGCAGTAGACTTGATAGTTATAATCACAAGCATGAAGGCAAAGTCAGTCTACATTCTCTATAACAACAATAATAAGATTAAAAAATTGAGGTTCTACCTTTTAGACTAAAGAAAACCATTGAATGCAAAATCAGTAATCCTAATAATTAAAAGAACTTAAATACAATGAATCAACTATAAAGCTGAACTGTACCTCAATTGTGAATTACTAGAACACAATCTTCATATCTGTTTGAACAAACTAGAGCACCTCCCCTAAAGATAATACTAAACAGGTTCAACGATCTGAAAATCACATCTCAAAATCTGTATAAAACAAATTTCAACCCTAACAATAATAGAGTATTTAGACCAAATGAAAATCTAATGAGTTATACAAATATCCTAAAGTATTAACAAAGTCTTAACTATAATCAACATAGTGAAGACATCTGGAAGGCCCTTACAGCAATTCAAAGAGACATTAAAAATATTATTATAGACTAATCTGATGAGTATATCAATAATATATAGTGTTTAACATAATTCAAATAACTAAAAAATATTTACAACTAATATAAAAAAAAAATCGCCTTCTATAAAGAGCCTTTATAGAAGACAAAGATATAATAATTGACTTGACTAAGGATAAGTACCTCTTTATTTGTATTCTATTTCTTTTGTATATCATTAATATTTATTTTTATTCACAATGAAGACTGTTTTTCTAATATATTCAATACTGCCTTTTCAATTTAAACTGGTAAGCTTTTTATACTTTTCTAAGTAACAATGGACTATTTACTTTATAACAGGCTATAATAATCCTAAACTTTATTAAACTTTACATACTTTATCAGACAAATATAGTTTTCTTATTAGTATCTGAGCCTTAATCTATAGTTTCTTATTTTGTAACACACAATCTTTCATATCAAACTTTTGAGTTTTTGAAATCTAGACTGTTAAATATAAATAGTTTCATTTATGTGACATATAATAACATGAAAAGAGTTCTTTATGATCTAAAAGTGAGAGTGGATGACTAGAATATAAATACATCAATAGGTACCCAAAAAGCATAAACAAACTTATAAAAAAGTTAAAAGAATATATACTTATCATCAGTGAAGCATAGACAATCAAAACTAATATAAAGCTCTAAGATATTAGAGAAATATTAGTGATATATCAACAATGGCTCAATAGAATAATCTTTATGATGAAAGAAACAATTAATCTCTTCAAACTCTTATAATAGACAGTTTCCAATAAACATAATCTCATCAAATAATATGACAAACACCACTTTAGTATATGCTCTGAAAAGGAAAAAAATCAGAACAGATAATATGGTTTCAAGTAATCAATATATCCACAAATGAACACTTTAGAATACCCACAACCATATGATCAAAGACAACATATATCTTAGAAAAGAACTCAAAACTAATCAATTATTCAATATGAATAATAGTGATATATAATATAAAAGATATAGTAGAGAAAAATAAGTATCAGCTATAGATAGAATACTATGTATAAAAAAATAGAAAATTATAATAACTATTGAAACCAATACAAATTTCTATCTAATCAAACACTAGAAACAACAAGAATATCAACTAATAATTCTAGTAGACATAATTAAAAAAATTGAATATGAGATATATATAGCAATATATAATAATATTATAGTTAGGATACATAATATTAGCCTTAATTATTAGCTATATTTTTCTTTAGTTATTATCTATAGTTTTTGTCTATCATATTACTTTAGTCCTATTTTTAAATCATGTAATACATATAATGCAAGGTATGTCTCATTAGTTTCTAAGGTAGATCCAATTATTAGTAATTGATATAGTGTGTATTATTTAATTTCTTTATTAAATTATCATATCTTATTTATATTTAGTTAGCAAGTTATCCAAGTGAGCAAATCTGACAAGACCTATGGGTCCATAGTGCAGTGGTTAGCACTCCGTAGGTCAGATCACAAGATCTGGTTTCAATTCCACCCAAAAGCACCACAGATTGTGTAATTGAATCCATCCATTGGCATAACCGTAAACTAACTGATATTTCTAAATATAGTATCCAGTTTATATCTAGATTGTGATCAAATTGTGATCTGAATTGGATAGAATCATTATTGACACAACTGCATTACCAGAAATTGTAACAAGAAGAGTAAATCCCCAAACTGTTAGCATGTCTCTTAGGATCAAAACAAGAACACAACTCATTTATGATACAAAATAGCTTCATACAAACTCGTATGCAAGAAAAGGACTCTTCTATAATAAGCCAGTCCCGTCCTCATGCATGTGGCTGTACCGGCTTTCACAGACTTGACTATTGGGAAGCCTTAGTGAGAGAAGAAATCTGCGGACCACTCCGAAGAATCAAAAACTGGGATCCAGGATATTGAATTTAACGGCCTAATAACTAGAATACTCTTAATAAAAAATTGTTCTAGAAATAATTAAGACAGAATCGGCAAGCTTCCAGTTTATAGATAGGTTGGTAGTGGTGATATATAGTATTAGTTAAATATATATATAGCTATCCATATAGATATGATTTACTATAACATATATGTAAAACTACTCATTTGTAATAACATAATAGTTTTGATTTAATAAAATTACAAATTAAGCCTGTGAACAAACACACTGACAACCACCACAAATAGAATTATAACAAGATGGAACCAGAAACACTATGATATGTCAACAAAAAGCTTGGTCAAAAACATAATAAAAAATAAGTGGACCAGCAAGTGGAGAACCCTACGTAGAAATCAAGACTGGCTGAACAAAGAAAAGGCAAAGGAAATCCATTGGCCACTAACTTTTGAATCACTAATGCCATCACTGATCACATCAACAACTACTAACTTCCAAGACCATTCCGCCCAGTCATTCAGAGTGAAAACATTCTTAGGGGAGCTCCCCACTATGGACTGGTTGAGCCTTAGATGCCCAGACATTTACACTAATGAACTGTGCAAAATATGCAATCAACACACAGAATCCAACAACCACGTGTTTCAATGTGAGATGGCAATAGAAAGACTAAAACAAGGATTTATCCAATCACTCACAGAAGAGTGTGTAGTACGTGCAAAAGGCAAACAAAAAAAAAGATATAAAACAAATGGAAACGAGCACATTTCTTAAAAGAATACAAGGACAACCTCCAACACTCGCACAAGACCGAATTTCAAGATCTGATCAGAGGGGTGATAACCCATAGCATGATACAGCTCACAGAATCCATTACCAAAGACAGAACCCTAGCAATAGAAGCTATTAAAGCCATAACACAGAAGTTCTGGAAAGCGAAACAAGACATCTGAAAACTCCGGTGTGATATCACAGTCTATTGGGAAAAGGATCGAGGTATCACAAAAAAACTCAAAAGGAAACACTTGCCCAGGAAAGAAAGATCAACTCAGAATCTGCCAATATCAATACCAACAACAGAATCATCAGAAACACGAATGACAAAATTCTGGGAAGAGGACACAGAGCAGGAAGAAGCAGGAACCCAAATTAATCATGAATAGTATGTGAAGAATAACTTCGTAAATGTGTACATAGAACTAACAAACATTATAACAGAGAATACTTTAAAACACAGTTACTTTCCATATTTTTTCTTTTTTATCAATATTAGTGCTAGTGGAGTCTTGACACACTAGCATCCATACCAGTGGACTGCAGCAAGTCACAGGGTTTCTAGTTTCACTAGAATACTGAGTTATAGTGTTTTTTTCCTTTCATAAATATATAAACTCACAATTAAATTTGCATATATAAGACTGTATTAATAAATAAATAAAAACTCAATGGCAAAACTTCGCCAGGTAAAAAAAAAAAAAAAAAAAAAAGGTAGTTAGCAATAATAGTGGTAGCAAATATCGTGAGAACAATATAGGTATGTTCAATTTAACACAACCCAAGTTTGACTTGTATTACTTTGCTAATTCTATTTACTAAAATAGATGAATTGAGAAAATGAAAAAGGTGGGTGAGTAGTAATAGTGATAGTGACAAATATAATGAAAACAATATAGATTTATTCAATTTAACACAACCTGGATCTGACTTATATTACTTTATTAATTCTATTTACTAAAATAAACAAATTGAAAAAAGAGAAAAGATAGGCATATAGTAATAATAGTGATAGTAAATATAGTGAAAACAATATATGTATGTTCAATTTAATACAATCCAAGTTTAGCTTATGTTACTTTGTTAATTTTATTTACTAAAATATGTAAATCAAAAGAAAAGAATAGGTGAATAGCAACAATAATAATAATGAATATAGTGAAGACAATATAAGTACATTCAATTTAATACAACTCAGGTTTGACTTATATTACTTTATTAATTCTATTTACTAAAATAGATAAATTGAGAAAAGAGAATGAATAGGTGGGTAATAATAATAGTGATAGTAATTATAGTAAAGACAATATAGATATGTTCAATTTAATACAATCTGAGTTCAGCTTGTATTACTTTGCTAATTCTTAAGAGATTTTAGAGAGTTGATATATATTATAATAATTATTTAAATAAAAATTAAAAATAATTAATATTATAAATTACATTTATAATTTTTCTTAATAAAATATATTTATCTTTTTATAAAAACATTCAACTCTAGCAATTTTATGATTTATTCTTAAACTAAGGATTATTAGATATTTAAAAGCAACTCATCATTTAATTATCAGTTCCATAACATTTTGATCAAAAATTTTTGTACAATAATGATAGCCCAGAGAGCATAACATCATAATTGCAACTAGTTCTAAAAGCACACAATATATCAATAATATATTGTTTATAAATATCACTAAACTCTTAATCTTCTATAGAAAATACTTCACTGGATTTGAACAATATAAAATCAAAATATCAATATCAATCATATTTAAACAATGACATTTTACAATATATTTAATAAATGATTAAACAAATATCTAATCAACATTGATTATTAAGATCTTAATTATGACAAATACTTATTTTATCATATAACTTAGCAGGAATAAATCTTCTTATTATAATAACAATATATAAAAAGAAGGCTAAGTTTTCAAGCTTCCTTATGGTAGTTTGATTACTTCAATTGATTCACCATTCATAAAAACTGCCTTGTATGTTTTATTAGGTTATACTAAGTCTCATATCAATCACTATGATCTGAACTGTGACAAACAAGTTTCAATAGTCTAAACATTATGAAACTTTCTCACACCATTATTATTATTTTTTTTTTTTAATCCGCCGTCAGGCTGGCACGGCTTATCTTTATTGTGTATTTAAAATATTATACAATTTCAAAGATTTTCACATGACAGCTC
>CAJVPT010002638.1:0-17136 GCA_910592055.1 Acaulospora colombiana
GAAGAGTGGTGGAAGAAGCATAATTCCGTTTTACCAGTAATGGATAATCAGCAGAAGGATCAGATTGAAGACATCACTGGCAATATTCCGCTCTTCTTAAACATTTTTCTGGAATCTGATTGCAAGAATTTTGAAGATGCATTGGACAACTTAAATCAACAACTAACATCAAAGATACATGATCCGATGACGAACTTTTCAGACACTATACCAGAAGGAAGACAGGAATTGTATGTATTTTTAGTTTGCTTTGTGATTGGTAAACTGTATGAAACCTGACTTCTCTATTTACACAGTCACGTCGACTTGATGTCATCGTTCCTGACAAAAGGACGTCCACCGAGTGGCTACGGAGTTGATGATTTTGATCATCGCTTGAAAATGGGTTCTGTCATTATGTCTGTGGGACGGCACGGGATTGCATGGCGAATCATCTCTATAAAAAGGGCAAAATGGAAGTATTTGCAGATATAAAGTGGATCAGTTGCATCGAGAAATTCAAAAACAACCCATCGGTTAAAGGATTTTTTGTGGAGAAGGCGTGTATTGCTAGTATTCTTAAGAATGGAATCATGGCAAACGGTGTAAATTTTAAGCCTGACGATATGGAATTTTTTAATTATGAAAAACAAATCCGATTTTCTTCGAATGAAGGGAAATGTATGCTTTACTTACCACGTTGGAACCAAGAGGCGATTGATGGATTACTGATTTCGCAAACAAATAATAAGTTGTATGTTGCCCCAATAGAGGTTACCCTTGATAAGAGTGGTCATTCGGATTCTGAGGTAAAATTTTTCTCCAGTATTTGGCCAAATTTAAAATCAAACTTACCAGGCTTCGAGGATGGATTAGAGATAATATTTATATGGATTACAAGCGAAAGTGATACAGACGTGACAGTGGAAATTAAGTCTAGAAAAATTCGGAATAAATCTTTTGAAATTAATCCCGATTACATTCGGGTAGTAATGGGATTTAGAAATGTCAGCAGAGATATCAATCGATATCTATCTTAGTTTATAGAGAAAATTTTAGTTCACATTGATGAAACGATAAAAAAGTTTTATTTTTGTCTGAAATTTGTAAATCTTTTTATAAGCGAAAATCTTTAATTTTTTCAAAATCAATTTATAAAATGAATGTTTCAAGGGAGGAAACATATTGAGCCCTAACCCGTAAAATGAGAGTTCCTTCCTGCTACACAATAACTGTTTTGCTATCGATCCACGAGCCGATTTTATCTAAATTGCTACCTCAAATAATTCTTGACGCAACTGTATATCAAAACTGAGAGCGATCTCTAGTTCGTTGGGTGAGAGTTTACTATACCCATAACGCATATCCTTACCATTTTCACAGAACTGTCCACCCATCGGCAACTTTGGTACTCTTTCTTTATCGAACATGCCTACTAGATGATAATGATAAATTAGTTTATTGTTATTAGCTTTAAACTTTGTCCCATAAGTTGCGGAAAGCGCTGAATTTAATAAACCAAGTTTCGCTTTATCCGATTTAAACCAGGTCTTTTAGCACCACGAGACGCGTCTGTATTATCAAAAACTCGAGCCTTTTTTGGCACTAAATCTTAGAGATACTTCATGGACTTAGGTGATTCTAGACACGATTTAACAATATCAGCTGTATATTATTTCTATCATCGATATCTTTGATGAGTGTAGGTAACAGTGGTTCGCCTATCATTTCTATAATCTTCACGGGTGATAGCTTTAACTGCTGGCTCATTATTAGTTCCAATTTCCGGATCATATCTACCATAATCTGAAATAAAATCTTCAGTCAAAGATTCAAGTAATATTCCATAACAATCTGCAATATGATATTGCCTTAAAGCATATATTTCTTCCAAAGTCTTCTTTGGCTTGTTTTCTAGGTGTTTGGTCATTTCATTATTGAGAATATTGGCAATAGCAATGATTGATATCTTCTTTGTTTTAATAAACAAAGAACTTGTTTTTAATATAATTAATGATATAATATCTTCTTTGGATTTTGAAATAGATTTATTACATATACTATTACATCTATCTTTTTAAAAAAAATCTACCATTCTCTATTCAAATAAATATTAATATTAAAATTTTTTTCAACATGTAGGTCACCCATAATTAAATTGATAGGATGTTTTTATTTTATATAATAAACTTTATATTTTTTTATTTTAAAATTCTTGTAAAAGATATCACTAGTCAAAATTATATTATTTGGCAATTAAATTATTGTCAAATTTAATAAAATATAATAATAAAAACATTGACAAATTATTTTTAATTGCTAATATTTATCATTAAAAATATTTGTAAAAAATCAACAAAAAAAATCAACACAAAATTCAGCAATGTTGTAGAAAAAACAAGCATAAAGGCCTGGGCTATATTTCAAGATTAGTTGTTTGAGTTTTACTTTTTTAAAAAATTTAAAAATTGTGTTTAATTTTTATAAAAAATGGTTTTTTATTTAAGAATTTTTATTTTTTATATAGTTTAATTTTAAATAGTATAAAGGTTTGAATTATATTTCAGGATTGGTTATTTGAGTTTTACTTTTTTAAAAAATTTTAAAATAAATAATTTTTATTTTTATATAGTTTAATTTTAACTAGTATAAAGATCTGGACTATACTCTATGATTAATTATTTGAGTAATTTTCTTTTTAAAAAATATTTCTTTTTTATTTTTATCTAAAAGAAAAAGTGTTTTATTTTTAATTTTTATTTTTTAAAAATAATGATTTTATTATTATAAAAAAAATAAATTTATTTTAAAAGAGAAAAATTTATTTCCAAAAAATTTTTTTAATTTTAAAAAAGAAAAAAATTTTTTTTAAAAAAAATTTTTTTATTTAAAAATATTATTCTAGATATAATATTTTATTTATTTATTTTTATTTTATAATTTGTTTAAATTTTTTTTAATTTTATAATTTTTTTATTTTATAATTTTTATATTTTTTTTATAATTTTTATAATTTTATAAAATTTTTTTATTTTATAATTTTTATAATTTTTTTTTTATTTTAATTTTTTTTAAATGAAAAAAAAAGAAAATTTATAAATTTTTGATTTTTTTTTTAATTTTTGTTTCAAAGAAAAAAAAAAGAAAATTGTTTATATTTATATTTTTATTTATAAATATCTTTCTATATATAATATTTTTATATATTTTTTATTTTTTCCCATTATACATTCATTTTTCACCATGATTTTAATATTATTTTGAATTAAACTCTAAATAAAGCTACATATAATTGTCTATATATAAAAACTGATTTAGGTAAATACAATCCCAAATTTATAATTGTTTGACCTTGTGCCTTATTTATAGCCATAGGAAATTATCTTCTAATTAATTAAAATAAGAGATTAGAATTAATTGATGTTAATTTTATTCGAGATATAAAAACTTTTTTTCCTTTACTGATTCCTGTTAAGATTTTTGCATTAATAATATATTGTTGATATTCTTTAATTATTAATCTGATGCCATTATACAATCCTTATAATAAATTGAAATTCCTTAAAAAAATCATAGAAATATTTTTTGAGCACTAATTTATAGGAAGGTATCTCATTTGATATTAGGGTATTTAAAAATTCAAAAAGACAAAGACTTTGATCAATTTTATATTTATCCTTAACTAAATCTGCAGATAGGAATTCAAAGATTTCATTAGGAATATATTTTAATACCTATTAATTAATTTTTTTTATATCTGTATTTTTTGTTATAAAAATTATCCTATTTTTAAAATAATTTTTATCTTGATAATTTGAATTAATATTATGAAAAATTTGTGATATCAATTCATCAAGATTTTTATTATCAAGAATGAAATCATCAAGTAATCTTATGAAATCATTATTAATATCAAAATTCACAAGTTCTCTAACTTTATCCATTCTTAATAAGAAATTAATAAAGTTTTTTTGTTCAACACTATGTTGTTGTTGAACTCTCATATTAATTGTTAATTTCATATTTTGAATATTTTTCTAAAGAATGAAAGTTTCAAATATGTATTAACAATTTATATATAAGTATCTCTAATCATAATAGGTAATATTTGTCTAAAGTCTCTTCCAAGGACAATTACCTTATCTTCAAATAATTTGTCTACATTTGTTACATTTTTAAATATTTTGGCAACTGCTTCAAAAGTATATACAGTATATATACTATAAGAGCTTTATCCCAAATTAAGTTGACCAATTTAAAATTTTTTTCAATTGGTAAAGTGATAGTTTAAATCTTTCGGTTTTTCTATCACTTATCAACAATACAACAATACCTAAGAATGTTATAGTTATTGCAATTCCATTCAAACTACTTGATGATCTTACATAAGCTAAGATCATATTATAAAGAAATATTTTTTCAGTTTTTTCTAAATTTATCAATAAAAAAAACATTTTATGAATTTTTTTATTAATTGCTTTCATAATAGTATCAAAAATTAATAGTATTATTATATAAATTACTTTTTTTACTAATTTACTTTTTTTTAAAAAATTTTTTTTTTTAATAATTTCTTTATAAAAGAAAAGTTAACTCAAAATACTATACAAGTAAATATTAAACAGTAAATATAATACTTAGCTATATACTATAAAACTTTTTTAAAAATCAAAAAAAAACTTTAAAAAACAATACTTGATTTTTTACAGTCTTATTTTTACTAGCAAAAATAATTTCACTATTAAATTAATTACAATAAACTTAAGAGTGTCTAATATTAACTTTTCAAGCTTTAGCTAGACTGATATCAGTTTATATATTTCTAGGCATTAGAAAAAACTTTACAAACAATAATTTCTATTAATAAATTAGAAAAAATTTAAAGTTTATAAAGTTCAGAAGGTCATTGAAGGCTTTTAAGAACTAAATAATAAAGTATTCTAATTCTGCAATTACTTTTAACTAAATATTATAACAAGTTATACAAATATATACACATAAATAATAAACAATATAACAAGGTTCATTAAAAATTTATATATAAATGAATTGACTCATTATAACAAAAGCAGATTAACAATCATTAATCCGATAAATAAATAAAATTAAATAGTAAAAATTATTAATTGTTTGTAATAAACAATGATCAATCTAGTAAACAAATTAATCAATATCGCAAAAATATTATAAAACAATATAAATAAATAAGATAAATAAACTATACCAAATTAACAATTTATCTATAAAAATAGAAAAACTCTTTCCACTGATTCTCTGACAACATATAAAAAAGATGTTTACAAGAAGTTTTTACACTTTCTTACTAATAAAGTCTTAACACTTTTCTTAAAACAACTTGAAGTATGACTTCAAGAGTCACTTTTACCTTTCTCCTATTTTTTACAAACCTTTTCACTCAAAAACTTAACTTCTAGTGACCAAGAAAAGTCAAGTAATATCTTTGATACCAATGGCAAGAAAGTTTCCAAAGAAAGAAAAACTGATTGTGAAGTACCTGACCTTTTAAGTGAGAGGTTTATAGAGGTTTTCTATAGTAAAAAGACTTATTTTCTCTCTTTTTGACTGTCTTAACCCTCTTAGAGCTCCCATGTTTATGGTTTTCTAGAAAATTTTACCTACCTCAGTTTGATTCTAAATTTTGGGTGGCACAAATCCTCACCAAAGATGATTGACTGACACAAAATACGTCAGTTTTTGGAATGTAAACAAGCTTCTATTGGTTCACTCATGTATCTTGATACATCCTTGGTAATGTAGAAAAGAAAGTTCTAGAAAAAGTGTTCCCTCCAATTATGTATGTTCATCCTCCAGGAAATAATTATGATACCAAAAGGTGAGTAACAGGTAAGAATAGAAGATCCAACTCCCATCTCTCATTAAGTTCCTCAGATGGTGAAAAGGCTTTCTTGGACAACAGCTGAGGTCTCCAAGCTTCTATTCTGGTCAGGCAAAGTTCTTGAAAAGATTTCTTTATCCTGGTCAGGCAAACTCTTCTGTAATATGGTGCTGATCTCACTAGTGATAAGTGAATCTATACATCAGCAGAAGGATAAGTTTTTTAAACAATCTTCTTGAAGTTACTTTCAGGAATAACTAAGTTTCTCAAATGTCATAAAACTTAGAGAATATTCCAATCAGGCAAATCTCTTTCGAGAGAAAACTATGAAATAGAGCAAAAACCTTTTGATGGGCTTTGAATTTTATCTTTCTTTTTCCTTTCCCCAGTACCAACTTTAGCAATTTATTATTTTTTGGAATAATCTACAATGACAAATTGTTGACAATGATCCTGATTAACTTAGAGGCACTATTGTCAAGCTATTAGAAGAGTGAAATATTGTTCCCTAAATCTGACTTAGAGTACCTAGTTTAGACTTAGTTTTGTTTAATCTGAACTAGCTTAATGAACTCCTCATATTTTTTAAATAGTATAGTCCTTTAACTAATAATGTACAATGACTAGTTAGTCACTTTGTGAAAGTCTGTAAAATATTTAGGTATTTCTCAATATCTCAATAAAGACATACCATTGTGGTATGATTGCAAGTAAAAAAAATATATATATATATCTTCTTTTTTTATTTTTTTTTACCTGCTAGTTCTCTCTATTTCTTTTTAAAAATTTAATTTTTTTTATTTGCAAAAAAATATCAAGATCTTGATTATTCTATTGCCACCTACTATTATTCTTCTCTATTTGTTATGCTTTGCTTTTGTTTTATATTTTGAACTTGAGAATGGTAGACTAATATTTTTTTTTCTGTGGTTAGACTGGTGTGCCCTTTTTAGAAGTAATTGGCTCTTCTTTTGAGTGGGTCTTTCTCTAGTTTGTCTAGTTGTTTACTAAGCTTCTCAAATATTTTACACAACTGGACTACTTTTGACTCTTGTTTTGCAGTTGATCTTAGACTTCTTGTTTTCCATCTTGTTGTTTGCTTTTGATGTTATCTGATATTCAAAGCTTTATCATTTATTTCCAAGAAATATTGTAAAGCCTGATATGGGACTTGATTTGTTTCCTAGTGTCTTTGCCTCCCTAATGACTCCCTATTGCTACTAGTTATTAGTAGTATAGACCTCATTGTACTTCTCTTGTTTTCTAGCTAACTATTGTTGCTTCTGAGTTTTATTATTAGTATAACTTCTTTTTTGATTACTATGATATCTTCATTACTTTCTCTATTTCTACTTGTTCTATCTCAACTTTTGCAATTTTGTTTCCTTGCTTCTTTAATCATTATATATATATTATCTGATCTAGTTAGATTGACTAATACTCTATAATAATAATGATTCTTTGTACTTTATTCTAGTCATTTATTATCAATCTTTATTTAATGCTGGAGTGCCTCCCTTAGATCTTTTTCATTCTCAAAGTATACTACTGCATAGTTTTCTGATATCAAGATAATCTTGTTTTTTGATATATAAAAGGCTTTAGTCTTTATGTGATTTAAAGCTTCTTCTATAGATTTTGTAGATAATCCATCAACTCCATAAAGTTTTAAGGAGTATCTCTTTATTTCTTTTAGAATCTGAGTAATTTCTTTATCATCTTGTTTCTTATAGACTATCATGACTATACTTGATTGGATTTTATCTTGATCACCTATTCCTTATTCAAGTTTATATATTCTCAGTAAGTATAAAGGTGAACTCTAAATTATTTTTTATGAAAAGATATTCTATATTTGTAAATATTGATAATCTCTCCAAATTCTTTTATTGTTTATCTAATCATATATTTGCCAAGCTTGTGATCTATATCCACTAACATAATATATTTTGATTTATTTTGGCTAATGAAAAACTTTTTAACTTAAAAAACTTTTTGTTCTAAGCATATCTTTGGAAGGTTGATCATATGCTCATATATTTGTCCATTCTCCTAAGTGTAAAGTTCTTAGCTTCTTTTTTGTTAACAGTTTCCAGACATCTTGTTGTATCTTTTTCTTTATTAATGTCAAATATAATTCAATAGTTATTATTGATAATTTCTGTTTTGATGAGATTCATTCTCTTAGGTATTTTTAAAGCTCCTTTGAGATACTTAATTTCCTCTTTTCTATTTTCTCTTGACAACATGACTTGAAATATCCCACTTTAATTAATTCCTGTTTTTTTATGAAGACAGATTTACTGTTATCTTCTAAATCCTATTTCTTGTATTATAAGATATGTTATTTGTAATACAGCTTTCTTGTACTATTTCTTTTAACACTTTTGCTTCTATTTGTTGTACTACTACTCTATCCTCCATTAGGACTTCCTTAATTAAGTGCATTTATTCATATTATATAGCAGTTGGTTGAACTTCTATTGGAATACTTTTTATTATAGTAACTTCAACTTGATCAGAGCTTGATGCCTATATTATTGACTTGCTTGTCAAAATATTATATATCTTTTTTTTTAGCATAAGTACTTCCAAATCTTCTTTTTATCTTGCTCCTTTTTCCAAAGAGTAAGGATATATTGCCATAGCATATATGCTTTTGCCAGTATCAATAGACCTATCCTTAATAGATTGGCAATAATATTATCTAGTATCGAGGAAACAATATTGACTAAATAGGGATGTGATGTTAATTGGTCTCAGTTTATACTATATTATTCTTGTTTTCCAAAGTACTTGCTAAGGATCTTGATAAGTAGCTATCTTTCCCAATACCTTCAATAACTTCTTTTTTTTTTCTTTCGAATCCTTATTATTGTTTGTTCTTTCATTGATATTTTGTTACATAGTATGAATAAATTAACATATATTATTATTATATGAATATTCTTTTAACTATAGGATTAGATAAATATTATTATATAATAATTTTTCTATTTGATATATATAACAATAAGTTGTTATATTGATATTAGAGAGTTTATGATATATGGCTCCTATATATTTACATGTCTGGTATTTTTTATTAACATGTAACTGGCTGTAATCAGCTATTAATTTTACTTGGATAATATGTACTAGTTGATTACATATGTTTTAGTTTGTTAATCTGTTATGTCCCACTATTTTGTTGACAGGTTGATCAGCTTGCTTTGATATACATCAAACAGATAAAAAGTTAATATATTTATATTTATGTGATGTGAATTAGTTGATCTGAAATTGTTGTGTTGTTGTAATCTTTTAGCTGTTAAATCAAAGAGACTTGAATATCTCCTAGATTTCAATTAACCTTGAGGTTGCCTGATTTATCAATGTAATCTATTGCTTCTGAAACTTCTTTTAGTGCCTAAAAAGATATTAACCTATACTGGCCTAGCTAAAAGCTTTGTGAAATTGAAGTTTGATCTCAAGAAACCTACAGTAAATCAGCTTGTTTTTGTTTTTTTTCCTTCCTTAAAGCAAAAATGATTTAGGAATATTTGTCTTTTATGTTGAGTAACACTCTTTTTCTATTGTTGCAAAGTAAATTTTATTGTCTGGAAGTGTTTGATTGTATCCTCTATGGCTTGCTCTTATGTAAAAAGGTAAAGACTCTTTTTTCAAAAAACTATCTATAATAGTTTTTTATTATCTAAACCTTTGATTTAAACTATTTCTTGAATTTGTTTCTACTAAAGTAAAAAGTTATGAATTTTGTCTCTCAAAAAGGGATATAAGTAATCTATAAAATTTTATATATTAAATATTTTAGAGATCCATTATTATCTTTTAAATATGTCTTTGAGATCTTTAAAAAAATATAAAATATATAATAAAAGATTAAAAGTTTATATATTAATAACAGAAAGTCAAAAAAACAAAAAAAATTATTAAAACTACTTTGATATAATAATATAATAAACTAAGAAACAATCAAAAATAGATAGTTAATTTTTTGACAAATTGAGTTAAAAAAAATAATTTTTCTCGAATCAAAATCAATATAAATAATATTAAATATATAACAATACAAAAAAATAAAATTGAGAAAAAAATAAGACAATATTATCAAGAAGTTTTTTTTTAAAAAAAGACCAATTATAATAATTTACTAAAAGATTAAAAAGAAGAGTATAGACTTAGAAAATATATTAAGGTTGCTTGATATAAAGAATATTAGAACCAATCTCTTAAGAAAAATAAATAAAATATTCAACACACTTTTAAATAACAAAGCTTCGAAAAATTTTCAAATTAATCATGAAATTGCTTTTTCATTTTCAAGTATTGTAAAGATTGCAGTAAGTATGTCTAGAATTTCTACTCTTGTAACTGATAGTTATGAAGTTGCTTTTGCTAAAAATTGATTGGTTATTATGTTGTTCTCAATTTGAATCCATACAAAATCTATTTCAAGTTTATGGCACTTTTTGTATATTGTTTGTAAGATCTGTTAATAAAGAAAGTAAATTGTTTTATGTTTCTTTTATAGTTGTGTCTAAAACTTTTTATTAGATTTATCATATGACCCTCTGATTATATAACCTATTTAATCAATTTGACTTTCCAATTTTCTATTTGTATCTCAATCACTTTTAGTTTTAATAAATATATATTACTTGATCCATTTGTTGATACTGTGAGTTGCCAGTCTATGTGGTTTCCTGAAAGTGGAGTAGATTTTTTTTTCTAATACTTTTTTACCTATTTAATTGCAATAGTAACTAGATTTAGGATATATATAAAATTGTTGATTGTTTAAATATATGGGAATAACAAGTAATATTATTTGTAATAGAATTGTAGTTGAGCTAATATAGTATAAAAAATATTTCTCTATTTATATTTTAACTTTTCCTATAGTAGTTCCTGCTGTTTCAGTCAAAACTTCTCAATTGATTTTCTACTTGTTAGTTTTAGGGACCACTTTTATTATTTGAAGTTTATATTTATTCTATTTTAGAGTTCAGTAGAACTATTTCAACAGATCTTGTTGTTCTATAACCTTTGTTCTAATTTGTGTATACCAGCCTGAAATGAAAATCTTTACAAGTATCAGCAAGAATTTGAACTGCTCTTAATTCTCTTATTGTTAGTATTGTTATATTAATTAGTTAATCCAAAAATATTATTTTATTTCTTTTTAAAGAAGAGTTAACTTTCATATATTCTTTTTTATCATTTATGATTGTCTTAATAGACATGATATCTTTTTAAATATCAAAGATCTTTTTCTATTTCTAGCTATTATATGTAATTTGTAGTTTCTTTGCCATAGCCAGAGTTGCAGTAGCAAGATTACTTTTTTCAATTGTCTTGACTTCTACTGGATTATCAAGTATGTTTTTAGGCTCCAGTATTTGAGTTGATTTTGTTTAAGTCAAATAACTGTTGCAATTTCTGAAGATTCACTATTATTTAATTGACAGAATAGTATTATTATATAACTTTTGAGTTAAATTTCCTATACACTTTTGAGCCCATATATTTGTTTATTGTGTAAGCAACTATTTAACATTTTTTTACAAATTAGAGCTTTGTTTTTGAAGCTTTTTTGTATATGACTGTTAGATCATTGCAAACTTTCTCATTCAAGTATATATACTGTATTTTGTACTCTATACAAGAGATTAGAACTTTATTGATAATATATCTGACATGTTTTTCAGTTAGACTTTTGTTACTAATTGCCTGGGTTACTGTTTTGATCTCTGTCTTGAGTAGATTAATAGTATCCCAATTATTATGTCTTCTTTCTAACCAGATACTCGAAAATCTTGCTTGGTCATATTTGTTCAGTTTCTTGACTATTAATTTATCTATTTTTGTATAACCTGTGCCTAAGTTTATACTGTTCCAGTTAAAAATCAGGAGAATAAATTTTCACTATTTATTTGTGAATAATTTGCCTAGTAAAATTGTTTGGCATCTTTCAAAATTTATTCTATATCAGCTTTGGATTGGACAATTCAAGTAGTATTATTCATATATGCTATTACTGCTTATCTTAGAAAAAGTTTTTTTTTGAGATATGACTTTTGAAAGTCTGATATTTATTTTTCTTTCATAATATATCATAGTTTAAGTTTCCTTGTATTTTGATAATAATAGATTATAGAAAATCTTCTAAAGTAAAGATATGATTGTTTTGACTCAGTTTATTTCATCATCAGCTGTAACTAGATCTAAAAGCTCTGTTAAAAGAATTGTTTTAAATTTTCTGTTTTTAAAAAAATCTATGATCAATTGTCTACTAATAGCTAAAATACAGATTTTATTCATGAATATTTCTAATATATTTAAACTGATCATATTATATACTTTGTCTATATTCTGAAAGAAAACCCATAGTTTTTTTTTCTTTTCTCTGACTTCTTCTCAGATACTGTTTAGAATTTAAATAGATCCAGTTATATTTTCTTCTTATAAGTCAGCAAAATTAGATTCTCATAGGATTTTATACTTTTTACATATATTGGCAAGTTTATTGATCACTATTTTAATGGAGCATTTTCTTGTTATCTTTAATAATATTATAGATCTTGTATTGTTTAGACTACAGTTCCATTGGTTTTGACTTGGGTATTGAATAGATGTTACTTTCTTTTCATTTTCTTGATATATAGTCTACCTTAATTATTTAATCATATAGTTGCTTGAGAGCTTTTTTCTTAAAAATCCAGGTTTTTAAATATTTCATAATTGATATATAATAGACCAGATGCTTTCTTTAGAAAGGTTTCTTAGTATTGTCTTGATTTTTTCTATTATGATTTCTTCCTGTAAAAGGGAATACTATATTGGATTTATCCAATTTTTTGATTGATATTCTTTTTTATATTCAGGGCTAAGGCTTTTATAGTTAGTATTTTTATTGCTTGAAAGCTTTTCAGTAATAGTCTTCTACTACTTATTTGATTATTTGTGGATTTGTAGTTATATAATCTTCTCTATCTTGGTTTCTGATATCTTATATCTTTTTTAGTTTAGCAGAGAGTATAGCATTCATTTTTGATTACTTTTGAGATCTTTATATCTGGTTTTAAGTGCTTTGTTAATCTGATTCTTAATATATAAACTTTCTTTCTTTTTACAAGCTATTCTTAATGTGTGTTAGATATTGAAGATATTCTTGAGTATACTTGAACTTCTTCTAAGGATTGAGGAGCTGTAAGTTCTCAATCCTCTGTTTTCTTGTATAGAAAGTAGAGTTTATTGATTGCTTGTATAAGTTTGTTTCTAGTGTTTATATCTCAACTATAATAAGTTTTTTTTAGCAAGTAGTAAATTCTGTTGATTTTTCTATAAGCTTTATACTCTTGTTTATTTATTGGAAAGTCAAATCTTTTTTTATCTGATATAATAATGGGTCCTTAAAATAATTAGTATATAAAATTTTGCAGATCACTTATGTCCCTTTTTGAGGGACAAAATTTATAGCTCTTTATTTAAATAGGGACAAAAGTCAAAAAAGACTATAAATCAATTATTTGGATAATGAAAAACAATTGTGAATAGTTTTTTAATAGTTATTAACTTAAAATTTTTAATTTTTTCTAGTAAGGGACATTTGACTTTTGTTTCTTCCTTTTCCTTTAAGGATATATCTTTAATCTGATATTGAATATATTTGTTTTTTTTAAGAGTTCTATATATACCTTTAATAAGAATATTTTTAAGTTTCTGTCATGTCTGATCCAGCTTTGTTTGAGTCCAGGTTGAATTTTTAGAGTATAGATATAGTCAGTTATATTCTATTATTTTGGTTTCAGTCCATTGTTTAAATTTTTTCCATTGCATTGATGTTGAGTTAACAAGATCTAGGATTTTTTTATCTTGTATTCTTTTTTGATTTTGTACTATTTATTTTTCAACAAGTTGTCATTTGTTAATATAATTAGGAGAAGTATATGATTACTATTTGTAACTGACTCTATTGAAATGTTCTTAAAATCATTTGGATTCTTTTGACTATATTAATTATGGACTAGATGTAATTAATTCTACTATAAGCATGATTGTTGGACCATGTGTATATACTCTTATTTTGTTTTTATATATTGTGAATATCAATAAAATTCCAATCTTTTAAGAAGTTGAAGATATCAATTTCAACTTTTTTGTATAGTGTTGCTTTCTTTTCAGATGGAGATCAATCTGTTATTGGATTTATTACTGCATTAAAATCTCCCATAATAATAATCTTAAATTTTTATTATTTTTTGATTAGAATTCTTTTTTGCAATATTTATTGGAGTCATCTACTTTCTATCTTTTCAGATAGTAAGTAGATTTGATATATACATAGTTTATATTTTTTGAGAAAAAGTTTGTACCTATGATATAGCCTTCTATTTTTTCAATCAACTCCAGTTACTTTTTATATATTTTGTTTATAAGGAAGTTTATAACTGATCCTCTATAATTAATATTATTACAACTGTAAAAGAATTTATATGTTTTTTGAAACTTGAAAACATATTTTGCAATTTTACTCCTTAGTTTTATTTCACAGATATCTATAATTTCTATATCTAGTTCTTGTATCTTGTCATATAAATACTGTTGATTTAGTATTGTATTTATTTTTCTTATATTATGTATTCCTATAGTTATAGGTTTTTTTATAGTGAGTTACAGTATGTTATTCTGATATATTGTTTGTTTTTTTCGGTTCTTATTGATAGTATTTGTTTTGTTTGATTTAATGAAGTTGTTTAGGTATTGTATAGTAGTAAGAAGATTGTTTAAAAAGAATATATTTGTTATTGGACCATTGTTTTTGAAATTGTTTTTGATCTAGAAAATACTATATTTTTCTTGTGAATCTTTTTCTTCACTGATATTTCCTATTTGGACTGGTGCAACTTTTAGTAGCAATTAGCTCTTTTCTATCTTATAGATCCAGAATAAGGTTGAGTCACTTTTTCAATGTGACTTATTCTATTGTTTAGTTTGTTTAAGCTATATAGAATTTGTTACAATGGGTTTTATTCTGCTTCAGATTTAGTGGTCACATTGTTGAAGATTATGAAAATATATCTTCTATATCTTCTTTTCTATATATTAATTAGTTTTCTTTTACTTTCTGTTGCTAATTGTTAATTGTATTCTTGTTTTGGATTTTTTGTATTTATTATATAGAATCTTAATCTTCTTTTTCCAAATTCTATATCAAAGTTTTCTATATTGTATCTAAAATTAGATTCATTTATAAAAATTTCTCTTTATATAAACTTTCTATTGAATCTAATATCTGTTCTATCCAAGTGATTGTTATATTGATCTATACTGGATTCATTTATTTCTTTGAGATAGATATTGCTAGTTCTGTGTTTTTCTTTTCCATATCTTTTTTGATATAAGGTATTTACTTCTTTTATAGTTTTATTCTGTTGTTATGTATCTATCTTGAAATATTCTTTAATATTTCTTGTGAGTTTGTGTCTATGCAAAGAGATGTGCTATTTAAATACTTTATTAAGATCTTTTACTATTACAAAATATATAACAGTGTATCCTCTTCTCTTGAGTATATATAGATTTCTAGGTATGTACCAAGCTTTTGTTTTAGTTTGTTTTAAAGCACATTCTAATAAGCTTGCAAAAGTATTGTGTGTTTCATATAGTCTTAAGGACTGGCTATTATTCTCTTTATTAATTTTATCAACTTCTTGATTGTTGGATTTATATTGAATGAAAATAGTCTTTATTGCTTCTATTTTGATAGAAATTATCCATAGATCTTTTAGTTTATTGTTCTGTTTATAAGAAATAATTTATGACTTGATTCTTCATTGTGATTTTGAGCAGTTATATATGTAGATACTGTATTTGTGAGTTTTTCATACAGTATATATATAAGGCTGCTTTAACTTCTTACCATGTATAGTTATGGTCTATATCAATTAGAATTACAAATAAGTCTTTATTCTTTCCTTTTATTTTTTTCTTGAAAATTTTTTTATAATGTGAAAATTCTATCTCTTTTCATTTTTTCATACTTATGTATATTATTGTGAAGTTCTCTCTTTTTTTATTGACTTTTTTCAAATAATTTAAAGTATCTCGAAAGTGAAAGTTGTCCAAGCATTACTATTGAGAAATTCTTTTATATATAGTTGAAATTTCTTTGATAGGCTAATAGTATTTTGGAAATATACAATTCTTTCCTTTTTACTCTTTTCTGATATTTTGGATGTTAGAGTTCTCTATTTATATATTTCATTTTTGATAATATAAAATAAATTAATACTAATTGATTTTGATATGTTTCTAGTTTATAGGATTGTAGCTCTATGATATTGTCTCCTTTTATTTCTTTTTAATTTTTCTTTATTTTTAATCGATTTTCAATCTCTTTATCATTTATTTCTATTTTGATATTGTTAAGAATTTCTATTATGTATGTTGATTGAATTTCTATAACTGGTTTTTCATTTGATAGTTTTATTGAACTTAAATAGAAATTATTTGTTATTATACTGTATTTTTTTGCTTTGTTTATTATTGTCAATATGTTTTTTTCTCTTGTTCTATCAGTTCTATATACTTGTCTTCTAAGAAGGAGGCCAGCAAACTATCTTATTTTTCTTGTCTTTAGATTTATAAGTATAGCATATGTTGTCTTAAAATTATAGTTTTAATAAAAATGGTTTGGACAATATTGAAAATTTTAGCTATAATGCTATCTAGAATTGAGTATCTTATAGGATTGGAAGCTGGGTTAGGATTGTCTTCTTGTACTTCTTATATAGAGATTATATTGAGAATCATTTGTGTTGCTTATAGTTTTTTCCTTAATTGTACTTGTTTGATAAGTTAATTAGGATTTCTAGAATATAAATATTACATTTTTTTGTAATTTGTAGTAATTTTTATATTGTTGACATTGTTATACTTGTTACATATAACAGATTAATAGGTTTTACTTATGTTTTATTGTTTCTAACATGTGATAAAGGTTTGTTTATTCCTTATACTAATTTGATAATGCAAAAAAACCTGAAGTTATTATAATAATAATGTTGCTATTGTTGATCAACTTATATGAATATATTTTTTTTATCTTGTTTTTTTTTTTTTTGAAAGAATATACATATACATATTTGTATAATATTGTGTTTATTGAAATTTTGTTTGTTATAATGTATGTACTTTTTTACTGTATACACTACATGAACAAAAGTATCGCACATCTTAAATTTATTATTATATAAAAATGTACATAATAACTTTATTTAAAATTTTAATATGTT
>CAJVPT010002639.1:0-17134 GCA_910592055.1 Acaulospora colombiana
AATTCAATTCATAAACAATACATTAATAGTCTTTACAAAATAGTAAGTTAACTATAGCCTATTGTGATTATCTTGTTTTACCACCCTTACAGTCTGTGACTGGGGATGCCAGAGCAAGATCGAATGGCTAATGCTCATTCAAAAATGATGAAATTACAGTGGGTGTAAAAATTGATAGATTTGTAGAGTTGTTATTGGTTTCCATTGTATCTAAGATACTGTTGAATATATTGTAGCTCTGGTCATGATTGTTATTGTTTTCTTTTTTTAAAAACTGTTTTTGTTCGCTTTACTCTTCTTCTATTTGATACCAGCTTGTAGAGATGTGGTTGCTATAGCTGAACATTGTTTCCAAATTTTGTATAGAACTTTGAGAGATTTGTTGGCAATTTTGATTTTTAATTTGTTGTTAGTAATCTCATTCAGATACTCATTAGGTATGGTCAAGGCTGTTTGAAGTAAGATGCTTCCTTCTATATCAAGTGAAAAATTTTTTTATGGTGTGGTGGTTTCACCATGTTTTTTCTTTTGAGGCTGGTTGATTAGCTTGTTTAGTTTTGGAATAGCTTTGTGAATCGTTTCTTTGCTTTTGAAGCATTTAACCATATGTATCATGTTTTCAATTTCATAATCATATCTTGAACATTTTTAATCAGGATATGTTGAGGAATATCTCTTATGAAGTTTGTGCCTTGTTGGAAGAGAGTTAAATGATAATTTAGTTCTAAAGGCAACCAAGGTTCTGAATTTGACTTTATCCTCTGACCATAGTTCCTTGTTTGCTTTTTTTAGAAGTGTGTAGTTTTTGATAGATGTGGGCTTGTAGATACAATTCTGACTTGCATTAATGAGAAATAGGTTTTTGCTATAATTGATAGATTTTAGCCAATTGATAATGCTGGGTCCAATTGAATAATTAATTAAGGGAGAACTATTGAAGTTTTTACTATAGATTCTTGGTGGTACTTGGGAAACCAGAGTAGGGATTATTTGTTCGCTACTCTCTATTTTGTTGAATTGAATGTTTAAAGATTTGGTTTTTTGTAATATTTTTAGCTCATCTATATAAGTGCTATAGGGGATTCTAACTTTTCTATTTGTGTAAGTAGGTAGAATCAGATTTGACACATTTGTTAAGTGACATTCGATGGTAGAGTAGTAACTGATCTTGTGTAGCTTTGACATTAGTAAGGTCCAGAATTCGTTGTGTGGTGGGATTTGTTTTCGTACAGGATGCTAATGTCCTTATCCATTGTTAAGTATCCATTCATAGTATGAATAATATGGATATTCTGTGGGGTTATTGTTTGATTGATGAGTGTGATGGGATTTATTTGTATATAGGGCTTGAAAGTTGAAACTGGTGAGATTTGCTCCATAATTTCATTGATACTATTTAAAAGTATAAGACCGTTCTTTGTTTTTTTATGCCATAAAGATTTGGCAGCCATTGTTGTAATTGAGATTAGGCAAGGTTGTGTAGTACATGAACAGGTGATTAGCTTGTTATGGAGTTCAGAGAGAACAACATGTTTGCCTATGATAGTTTTATCTTGCCTGGTATTTTTTCTCATCTTTAAGATTTTGAGTCGTGATCCTTCTAGGAATGCCCATAGGATTGGTAATGAGTTCGGAAGGGGTAAGGTATCGCCCTTTATAGTTGAAGGGAGTGTTACGTTCATTTTGAACCATCTAGGTGTTGATCCTCAGTAAATCTTTCCTAGCTTAGTTTGGCATTCATTTCATGTGTTGCGTTCATTGCTGTTGTATTTGAGAAGCTACCTTATATTTCTGATACCTTGTCTTGATAAGTTTAGTGCTATTATTTTGTCTAATGTGAAGTGTAGTCCAATTGACATATCACTTTCTTTCATATCGAAAGGGCATGTGTGTGGGCAAACCTTTATGTGATGTCTCAGGACTATCATGGATGCTTCTACAAGCCATAATTGTGAGGTTGGCATAGGGGGCATGCCCATATAGCTGTGCTAGCTTGAATTGCTGTAATTTCTTGTTTTATTACAGGTAATATATTACTACTGTTTAGAGCAGAGACCAGCAGTTTGGATAGAGTTTGTTTTCTTTGGTCTTCAAGTGAAACTATATTGAGACCCAATGGTGATAGAAGTGCTTTGTTGGACAGGGTTCTCTCTACCCCAAGCTTGCTTTTAATTGACTTATTATACAGGACCTGTAATTTTTGTATCTCACTTTTCTTAGCAAGCATGACCTGTAAAGCAAATTCAAGCTGGGTAGGTATGATCCACTGTATTACTTGTTTAGTTATGGACCCATTCCGGGCTCTTTGCTTTGATATATATTTCGTGAAATTGTCAATTTTGATTGTCAAGTTTTTATATATAGCTTTCTCTAGGGATTTGACACTGAGGTATACTCCCAGATATCTAATGCCATGATCAAGAGCTCTTGGTGGTATGAGTATATCTTCTACTTTTAATTTCTTCTTCCTCTTATCACTTTTCCTTGAGTTGTTTGTTATAAGTTCAATTTTCGATTTGTTGCAGGTTATGTGATTTATTTTCAAGAAGAAGGTAAAAATATCGGTAGCAACTTGTAAATCTTCAATTTTTTTGGTGAATATGGTCACATCATCTATATATGCAAACACTTTATCATCCTTCTTTAAAGTGCTTTGGATTCTGGTTATTACTGGATCATAGAATATTACCCACGGAAGGGGGCAATTGTTTCACTCTGGTCCAAACCTTGAGATACTATTATTGGGTAGGTGATACTATAGTGTGAGATAAACTGTAATGATCAGTTTTGAAGCAGATTTGTGATGATTCTAATGAAGTTTTGTGGGATTTAATCCTTTGTATGGCTGTTTCTAGACTATTGAGGTTTATTGAGTCGTAAGCTTTTGAGATATCGAAGGAAACTAGCCAGTATTTTTGATTGAGAGATGTACAAGTATTGATTGATGATCTGATTATAGTAATCAGTTCCATTATGCTCTGATCCTTCATTCCTGCATAATTGGATAAGGATAAGATATTGTTTTCGTTGAGAATAGTTGCTAGTCTTGTGTTGAGGATTTTTGTAAACACCTTGCAGCCTGTTTCCAGTAAGGCTATTGGTTTGGTATCGAACAGGTTATGGGACTATACCAGCTTCTTGGGTAGAAGAGTGACAATTGATTGATACAGGCTTTTGGTAGATTTCCTGTTCTTAATATGTCATTAAAGATCTTGAGTAGGGCTTTGTGAGCTTTGGTTCTAATATGTTTTCAGGTTTTATAAGGAATTTTACTTGCTCCAAATGTTTTGTTTGTAGGGAAGGATGATATGGTTGTTTTCATTTCTGAGAAAGAAATGTCTAATAATAGGCTGTTGTATATGTTATTTTGAATGTTTTTTCTGAGGAGATATTCTGATTTCCATGATTCCTCAAGAATAAATTCTTTTGTGATAAAAGTTGTCTGTAGTATGTGACGATTAATTCTACTAGGATATCTGGGTCATCCTACAATTGTATTCCGTTATATAATATGGATAGATCAAGAGAGAGTATTAGGTTTTCTAGGACAATTTTAATGTATCGGCTAGGGCTGTTCCAAAACTTGGCAGAGTTTTCTTTCGCTGTTGCTTGTATATGGGCTTGCAATGTTAAAGCTATTTGCTTTTGCTTTTCTACTATTAGTATCTTGAAGATTTTTCTGAGAGATTTATTGGTAGTAGGTGATTTTGTGACTTTCTCATATAGGGTTTTAGCCATTGATATTAACTTTGTTGGGTGCTTGTTGTTTCTTATATCTTTGAGATCATTTTTTAATTGTTTTATAGCTTTGTCCAATTTAGGAAAGAGTATTCTTGGTTTGGTTGGACATTGTGCTTTCTTTTTTGAAATGTTGTTTTCTAGAGCTTTTTTAAATTAATAATTCTAAGGCTGACCACTTTGGATAGGGATCTAGACTTAGGTTGAGAGAAATTTTCTCTTCGAATGCATTAAGCTATTCTATTGTAGCTTTGTTAAATAGATAAACTTTGATGGAATAACTGATGCATTGATGTTTGTATTCAAACCATTGAAAGCAAACTTTTATGCAACTATGGTCAGTGTTGATGAGAGTGAGGTTGTTGACATTGTAGCTAAGAAGTTTGTTGGCAAGTCCAGGTGTAAGCCACATTTGATCTATTCTAGATGTGCTGGTTGGTGTTGTGTATGTATATAGGTGTTCCTTCGAAAATACTTTAGCAGCATCAATAAAATCCCAAAGGTATTTATAGATTTTCCTCCTTATATTGTTTGTTGAAGCATTGATCGATGGTGAGTCAAGAGGAAATGTATTGAAATCTCCTGCAATTATAAATTCGTGGTTAGAGTGATTCTTGATGAATTTGTGTAGAAAAGAGATGGCTATGTTTCTCAATGTATTATTGTATGAGAGATATAAAGTGATTACAATCACACTTATTTTTGGTCTGAATTTTAAGTGGATAGTATACCAAAACTCATTTTCAGAATATGTTATGAAGATGTGTGGTAACAGCAGCTTGGATATAATAATACAGGTTCCATTACTAGGGGATGAGGCTGGTTTACAGTGATGATAATATAGGTGTCTATTCTATTAGGAATGGGATGTTTTGTGATATATTTTGTTTTGGTACAAATGGTAATGTCTCTTGAGTTGGAGAGGGAGTTAATTAAACCTGATAGTTTTCCGGCTTGATTGAGGCCTCTGACATTTATAACTGATATTGTCAAAAGGTTTTTAATATTGTTGTCTTTTTTCTTTTGTGAAGGTATGGGTGTTATGTGGGAGCAGTTCGTATTATCAAAGGAATGACTAAGGTTTAAGTCTAGTTCACTGTTCATATCAGTAGAGATTTGGTATCAGGGCTATATCGGGTTCCAGTAGCTCTGTTTCTGCAATAAAGTTTTGGGGGAGTTTGTCGAAATAGAAATGTTGTTTGAGAATAGAAATATTTGTGGTAAATTAGTATTATCATTAAGAGGTAATTGAAGAGTTATGTCTTTCTTTTCTAGGTATTCTGAGGCTTCTTCAACTGTGGATAGATCAGGTAACAAAGGGGTGATCTACTCCCAAGGAATGGGATCATAATAAAGTGTTTTGATGGTTTGGATGGTTTCTTGGAACTTCAGATTTTCTCTGTGTAAAGCTTGTTGAGTGATATTTAGTTTGTCTGCTATTTCACTAAAGTCTTTTGGCATTATTGGATGATCAGTTTGAGTTAATGATGGGTCTATCCACTCAAGGCCAAGAGGAAGTTTGAACTTATATCTGGAGTGAAGTTGTTGAAGCAACTCTGTTATCAGCTCTTGGTTTTTAATGGGGAGGCTTATTCCAATATTTTCACTATGCCAGTAGGGCTGAGGAAGGGGGAGTTTTTGGATGAAATAATTATTAGGAAAGAATCTAACTGCAAAGTTGTTGTCTCATAACTTTTTTATTGCTGTTTTTATGACATAAGGTTCATTAGTAATTGGGAACATCATTGCTAGAACTTGTGGTAGCATTTGATAGGTATCAGGTAGTAGCTTCTTGGGTGGAGGCAGGTCAAAATAGCTCTCAGGAAGTTTATTGGGAACATAAAAGCTGTCACGGAGCTCTCTGAGTATTAAACCCAGGGATTTGAGTTGCTTGCATTCTTTGATGGGAAAAACTTTATGCCATTTTTCTGGAAGTTTATCTGGATAATTGGGGATTTCAGAGAGTTTTATGCAGTAGTTGGGAGGTAGAAGGTCAAAGTTGTAAAAACTCCTTAAGGCATTCACCATAAGGCCTATTTGGCTTGGAAATTGGATCAGTAGGGTATGTAGAAGTTTGATTTTTTTTTTGTTAGGACTTCACTTAGATGTTCTGGTAAGTTTGAAAGATTGTTTTTAATTATTTTTTCTGTTGCTTGTAGAAGCTCATTGTAATTCACTTTTTCCTTTGTTAGATCCATAAAAAAGTTGAACCCATATTCTAGAAGTTCAGCTGCTTGCCAAAATTTGAATGTGGAGAAGTCATGGATCCGGAGAAATGTTGCAAAGATGAATGTATTTAGGATGGTTCAGATTTTCTTTTTTGTTATTTGGTTAATGTACCCAATATTGTGCTTTTTCATGTAGTTGTCATGAAATTCTTTTTCAATAGTTTTATATTCCACTTGATGTTTTTCCTTGATAGCTTCAGTCTTTGCGAAGGATCAGAAAAAAGCTCTATTTTGATGCTTGATTTTTGTTAGAATAGCTTTGATGGTGATTGGTGAGGGAATTCAAGAAAGAGTTTTGAGTTTGATAAACAGTAATACTATAGCTTCTGGGTTTCTTTCACAAGATATGATGCTATCATAGGATTCTTTGATAGCTTCTTGTTTTGTTATAGTTAGACTCTTTTAAGCCAGAGAACTTTCTTCTGTAAGCTGGGCCTCTTGTGGCTGTGTACCAGCGGCAGTAGGAGGCAGGTTATCCTTGAAAGCTTGTTAGGTTGTTTCATTGTTTACTAGATCTGCCCATGATTGGGTATTGGTTACATCATCAGGAAGGTTTCTTGTATCATTTGTGTAATGCTTATCTATTTCCATATCTGGCTGGTCTATGGGGTCTATGCTATGGGGTGATTTGTGTGTCGATTCACATTGGGAAGGAGGTTTCCTTGGGAATTTTCTATTGTACAAGAAGGATCGTCTTGTGCTACTGGAGTATTGAAAGGGGAGCTGATGTTTTCTTTTTTTTGAGAGAAAAAGTGCCAAGGTTATCGTCAATGAAGATGGAGATTCAGTTTCAAGGCCAATGAAGCTTGTAGTTTAAGGTGTTTTTAATCACTTCCCTAACAGCAAGCTCTCTGTCATCTTTTTCAAGGTGAAATCCTGTTTGGTGGTTCATGAAGGCATTCAATATTTCAATATTGAGGTGTTTCATTTTCTGAATAGAAACTTGGAAAGAGGGAGAAGATACTCTTGTTTGTTTCTTGAGAAAATTGATTTGGATGACTTCGAGATCACCAGAGTTGGTGTTGCAGGTGGGAATGAGCCATGATTCAGGACAGTTTAGAAGGAGTGGAATGGTAGTTTCATTAGCTGACTTTGTTAAAAATACTTTCGAAGTTTTGTTTTATTTATATACTATTGAAACTTTTGATATTGAAACATCTGAGAGTACAATGTCTAGTATTGAGAACTTGTCTTGCAACTTAGAGGAGCTCCTGGGAGAAGTCCCAGTTGCTTTGGCTTTGTTTCTGGTTAAAATTTTGTTTTATTGTCTTATAAGAAAAATTTTTTTTTCAATTTAAGATTTTTGCAGAAAGAGTTTTTAACTTAGTTTCTATTTGATATTATTTACATAATAATATATAATTAATTAAATTATAATAATATAAATTATATATTATATAACAGAATTGTATAAAGAAGAAATTGTATTTACTCCACTAATCCTCTGATCATATACAAAAAAATGTTCACAAAAAGTTTTTATACTTCCTTGTTAATAAAGTCTTAATACTTTTCTTAAAATAACTTGAAGTATGACTTCAAGAGTTATTTCTACCCTTTTCTTTTTGTTTACAAATATTTTTACTCAAAAACTTGATTTCTAATGATCAAGAAAAGTCAAGTAACACCTTTGATACCAATGGCAAAAAAGTTTCCAAAGGAAGAAGAACTGATTGTAAAGTACTTGAAAACCTATTTAACCTTTGAAGTAAGAGGTTTATAAAGATTTTCTGCAGTAAAAAGACTTATTTTCTTTATTTTTGACTGTCTTGACCCTCCTAAGACTTCTATTTTTATGATTTTTTAAGAAACTTTACCTACCTCAGTTGGACCCTGAATTTTGGGTAGTACAAATTCTTATCAAAGGTAATTGACTAATACAAAATATATTAGTTTTAAAATATAAACAAGCTTTTATTGGTCATATTAATATATTCTGATGATGTCATTGGTGATTAGAAAGAAGGTTCTGGAAATGTTTGCTTTTAAATGCTTAAGTTTCTTAATAAAAACTTCTATGATATCAAAAAACCAAGTGATGGATAATATAAATTGCAAACTCTTGCCTCTTACCTAAGTTCCTTAAGTGGGGATGAAACTTTAATGGAAAAATACTAAGGTCTAAATACTTTTCTTGAGATATTACAATTTGGTGCTTATTTAAATGAAAGATTAATTAAATTGATTTATCTGATATTGCAGATGATGAAAAAGAAGATTTCATTTGAGATTCAAGTGAAGCAAAAAGGTTATCCCAATCAGGTAGATTTCTTTTGAGAAGAGGTTGTTTTTATTTTTGAAATTTTTTGGTGGATCTTGAATTGTCCCCTTCTTTTAATTGTTTTTCTCTTTCTCTTTTTAACTTAGCAATTTATTGGTTCTTAGGCAATCAATAGTAACAAACTGTTGGCAATAATTCTAGTAAATAGAGATTATTATAATCTATCAGGGAAGTATAATATTGTCTCCAAAATTTGACTTAGAGTACTTATATATAAAGACAAGTTAGTCACTTTGTGAAAGTCTGTAAATTATTATAGATTTGTTTTAATTTTTCAATAAAAATAAACTATTGTAACATGATTACAGATTAAAAAAAAAAAAAAATTAATTATATAAAGAAAACTCTTTTTACTGATCCTCTGATCACATACAAAAAAGATATTTGTAGGAAGTTTTTATATTTATTGACTAATAAAGTCTTCTCACTTTTCTTAAAACAACTTGAAGCTTGTCTTTAAGAGTCACTATTACTTTTTTTTACTTGTTTACAAACTTCTTTAAACAAAAATTTGAGCTTCTGGAAACCTAAATAGACTCAAACACACATATTATCTACTAAAAGCAAGAAGATTTTAGGAAGTAAAAGAATCAACTAGTGAAGTGTCACTTCCCAAAGTGGATATAACATAGAAATCGAGGTTTTTTAAATAAAAAAAGGCTTATTATCTACCTTTTTATATACTATCTATTGCTCTCTTAGAGTATCTATAGTTTTTTATGATTTTTAAGACAATTTTTGTATACCCCAACTTGATCCTGAATTTCTGGTAGCACAATATCACCTGGCTTCTGATTGGTTAATATGAAACACATTGATAGCAAAATATAAACAAGGTCCTGTATTCCAATAATGTTATTGGTGAAAAAAAGAGAAATCAAGGATATAAACTTCTCTATTTCTTTAAATAAAGTTTAATCAAAGCAAAGAAATTATGAGGCCATTAGAATGGATACTAAATTCCTTAGATAGTGAAAAGGTAATTATTTGCTCAACCTGAAAAAAGTATAGCAGAATCTATTCAAGTATTAAATAATATTTATGAGAAAGCTAGAGACAACAAAAAGGAATTGTGAATATTCTTTCAAGATACAGTCAAAGCATATGATACTATAAGTCTAGATATATTACAAAAGGCAATGGAAAGAATTAAAATTCTGGTAGGATTTATTAAAATTATTATAGGCCTTTTTGCAAATAGAAAATTCAAGATACTATATAAAAACAATCTAATAGAATTAATAGTTGCAGGAAATGGAATAGATTAAGAGAAACTCATTTAACCACTACTATGGAAAATATTTTATGATTCTTTATTATGCAAAATTCAAAATTATAAAGATAAATGATATATAATATTAATCAAATGAAACCCAGATTTCGATGAAAAAAAAAGAATATAAGCTAGAATCCAGACATGTAGCAATAGCTTTCATGGATAATATTATATGGATAGCTAAATCAAAAGAGGATATGAAACAAATTTAAGAAACAACAAGAATTTTTTACAAAGCCAATGACTCTCAAATTAATAATAGTAAATCAGTACTTATTAATATTAACAACCCTAGTCAATATCCTGAAAGAGTCAAAGCCAGAATAGACAAAGAAGAAATAAAAAAATTAGATAGAAACAAATACATCAGATTTCTAAGTAAATAGACAGGAAATCAAAAAACTTCAATAGAAATAATAGAGAAAATTTATAAAAAAATCAACTTGATAACAAGAACCCTGAAAAAAAAAAAGTAATAGATAAATAAGTTTTTTATATTTTAAATAGAATTCTAATCCCAAGAATAAAATTTTAAATATAGCATAGTATATTATTACTGAAAATATATAATGATCTAACAGCCAGATTTTGAAAACTATTCAAGACCAAAAGTGCATTATGCAAATTGATACCTAATAATATAATACACTATCCTAAAATCTATAGTCTCAAATGTATATAGATGCTATAAAAAAAAAACCAAATTACAGGTCTTTATAATAGGTTAAATAATAAAGGTCCAGTAGGACTCATAACAATTATTAAGCTTAAACAAGTATAACTAAAATATAGGAAATCCAAAAACTTACTCAACTGTAAAAAACTAGATCCAATAGTAGACAAGGGTAACTTTTCAATACAAATACTTAAAATTGTAAAGAATTTAGGTATAATTTTCCAAAGCTGGAAATGAAATAAAACTTTTGAATAGAAAAAAGACAACAACTTAATTCAGGAATATCTATCAAAAGAAGAATATAGAAAAGCCATTCCATCTCTATGCAATAATAGACTAATATACCTTGATTAGATTATAAAGAAGAAAACCATGAGATTAAAAGAGTGGAGATTGATTTAACTACTTTAGAGAACAAGTAAAGGACCAATTCCAGATTGGCATAATAGATTGTTATACTTATTACTATCAAAAACAATAAAAGAAATTATGGAAAAATGATATGATAACAATATTTCATGGGAACCTAACTATCTAAAACTTAACTTAAATAGAGACAGGAGACAAAAAACCTGATGCATTCTGAACAAAAGTCTAGTGAGATTAATCTGGGAAAAAGTTTTAATATTAGAAAAGGAACTGGTATACTTTAACTATAAAGAAAATGCAGAAAACCAGGAAACAACTTTGTCTCAGTGCAGAGGATAGACAAATGCATACTCATTAATGATGCTTACATTATAAATAAGAATAGAGATAAGTTTCATGAAATTACTTTTTTGAACAAATGCAAATTAACAAGAATAGTTAAAGAACTAAAGATTCTAATTAAAAAAGAAATACTGAAAAGTAAAATAGCAGACAAGATCCAGCATACTATAACATCTCAAAAGAATAAAAACCAAATACTACAGGTAATAATTAAACAGTGGAAACAAGAATTATTAAAGAACATATTCAAGAAGAAATCTATCAAAACCATTTAAAAGAAATTCTCAGAAGAAACCTTGAAGAACAAGAAAAATTTCAGTTTTATTAAGATGAATCTCTAATAGATCATGGAAAAGAAATAGCTAGAATAGAGATAATATAGATTCAAACAAGTGGTAAAGGTCAAGGAAATAGTTTTCAAGAAGATATACAAAATTGGTTATCATCTACAAGAGTAGAACTAGCAGCAATAGTTATAATTCTATTGATAATATCAATAAAAAGCTTGATTGAAATCTATACAAATAGTCAAATATGTTTATCTAAATAGAACAACTTAGGAAAAGATGATCCAAAAATATCTTATAAAAGATAGCTTAAAGAAAAAAACTGGTCTCTTTGGGCAAGGAAGCTAAATATTATCAAAACAAAAAATATAAAATTGAAATTAATTAAAGTTAAGATATACACTAATATCAAGGAAAATGATCTAGCAGACAAGTTGACTAAAGAAGTACTAAATCTCACAACAATTCAGTAGAAAAATCTTAAATCTAATAAGATCATTATATAAGTGAAATGGCAAAATATAATACTGAATAGTTTTATAAGGCAATTTATAAAAAAAATAAATAATAAAACAACAATATACTACTGATCACAACAAAACTGAACTAGGAACAAATGGCATTTCCAAATAGAAGATAAATAAAACTATTTATAGAATATGATATGGGAAAGACTAAAAAAGGAATATATGTAGAACACTTCCTTTAAAAGCTCATAGTGAAAAAGTTTTCTAGTGAAATTAATCAACAATAAATTATTAACAATGACTAAACTAGTAATAAGAAGACTAGATCTATATTACAAATATGACTACTTAGTATGTGAAGAACAGAAGAAAATAATAAAACATCTTTTAGAATATCCAAGATACAAAAATATAATTAAGGAAGCCTGGTCAAGAGTAGTAGAGATAATATATCAAGAATTTAAGAAAGAAAGGCAGAAGTGAAAAGATTAAACTCAAAAAAAAAGAATATAGTAATATTTTAATAGTATATAAAAAAGAAATAAGAGAAATAGAAGCATGGTCAATAAAGCTTGTAAGAAGAGTATCCAAAAATAGCCAAGACTCAGTCAGGTTTCTTTTAGGATTAATTAAAAGAGATCTATTAAGAGAAATAGAAAAACTCAATTATAAAAGAAAAAAGATAGGAATAGTAATTAGAAAATGGATACTCTGTTGTTAAAAAAAGATTTTGAATTACTTCAGAAAAGAAGTGTGAAACAAATGATACAATCAAGTAATAGAATAGAAAAAAGCTTAAGGAATTTTTTAAAAAGATAAAATAAGAAGGTTCACAAAGCTTTATTTAACAAGAAAAATAAGAAGGTTAAAAAGAGAAAAAAAGAAAATGGAAGAAGAGTGTTCAGGAAAAGGTTTAACAAGAATAATAATAATAGGAATTAAAAGTAGCATAAAATAATTGGATTTTAGGCTTAATCAAAATTGTAGCCAGTGATCTGCAGTAGTGAACTGTAGACAATAATGTTCATAGTAGAAGGGTATTTACCCAAACTATAAATGGAGTGATAAATTACTTCCAAAGTTGTACTTAAAATTTGACAATAAACTAAGATGAATAAGTTAGTTAGTGTTTTAGCTTTAATGATACTGTAAATAGTATAGCCTATATTATATTTAATAAAGCATATATAACTAATATAACAGTAGGTATAAAATATATATATATATATAATATATATTATATGATCTTAAAAAAATAACTCTTTCCCGAAAAATTTCAAATCCTCATAATTTTCTTTTTAAAAAATTACATAAAGAAAAAAATAATATCGAATATAAGGAACATACTCTTGAAACAACAACACAAATCTTAAAATAATCCAATATAAGACAAAACTATACTAGATAGATTAAACTAGGCAATAGTTGAAAACTTTTATTCTTATCAGTTGCTTTACCTTCTTAACTTACAGAAAAGTAAATAAACAAATAGTAACTAATTCATTGTCAGAAAAGGGAAGCCAATATCAATTTCACAAGCTTGCAACTAGGCCAATACAGATTAATATCTTTCTTAACACTATAAGAATTCTTGAAAAGAGATAGATCAGTTCGATAAATCAATAATCTCAAATCTTCCAAGATCCAGAAGAATATCAAAGCTTCTCAAGATTTAAATAGCTTAACATACAGACCTTCAATTTCTCAACATTAAAACACATCAACAAGTAATACAAATATGTATATGAGTAAGGATTAATTTTCAAAACATATTTGATTAAGATCTACTACAGTAGTACAACAAAGCTACTATATTGGTAAGATTAATAATTATAACAAAACAATATCAAGTGATCACATAAATAATATTTCAAATATAGGTAGCAAACTAGTCAAAACAAGTAAACTATATTGATACTAAATAATAAATAATAATACGAATCCTATCAATATCAAAATAGACTAATAAGCTTAACAATAGTTATTGAAATAGTATTAAGAACAAAATTAATCTACTCACATGATCACTTATAACACAATACAACTATACAACAATAATATAAATCTATATATATAAAATATCATAAATAAAGTAAAACAGATACTTCAGATAGTAAACAAAAGAGAAAAAGATATTATTGATATACTAGTTCAACTAGTAAAGAAGCATAATGAAATGGGTTAGCTATAGGCTACACAACAAATCATCTAACAAAAAGACACAAATATTCACAATTATATAATGACAGCTGCTCCAGAAATATGCATCATATTGGATATCATTATTACTAGAATCCTAGGAATAGACAAAACAATATTTTACAAAGAGTAAATTCTTATATAATATATTACTTATCTCTAGTATACTGGAAAGGAAAAGAATAAGAATCTACTTAAATTCTATATATAAGATAGATATCTGGATATAATCAAGGAAAAGCCATCAAGAATGCAATCTACTTCAATAAAGATTACTACTGAGTTAGAAAATGAATTAATATTGAACAATAAAATAATAATGATAAATAATCAAGAACAGGAGGAAATAGAAGTAGAAACACTTAAAGGCAAAATTCAAGGCCATAATATAATTGAATATAATTTCTATACAACAAGAAATAGACAAGCAGCCCTATTACTAAATTCCTACTTCATAAACAAAATGAGTAAATATAAAGTAGGGACAATGACAGTCAATATTCTAGAAGATAATGAAGAAGAGACCAAAGTATACTTAAGTAGTATACTGAAATTGCCACAAAACAAATATAACTTCTTTCAAAAACATTTTATTAATGGAAATAAATAGCTAAGCTTTCACTTGGAGGAAAAAGAAAATTTTTTTAAATATTTAGAAGAAATAAAACAGAAAAGAAAAGACCTTCTGTTTATAATAGTTTGAAAATAAAATTAATAATTAAACATAAAATATTGAGATATTAAACAAAAAAATCTTTCGATTAATGAAAGAAGAAGAAAAAAAAGATATATAACATATCAACTTAATAGATATAGAACACAAAACTCCTCATCACCTTATAAAAGAATATTTAAAAAGATATAGAAAGGTTTAAAACATATATATTTATAAGATAAAATAAAAACAAGAGTCAAGGCTTATATAAAGTAACATAGTCACTAGAAAATAAATCCAAAAATCTTATGAATGACCCCACTAGAAACAGAAACTACTAGGATTATCTTTTTCAAAAAAGAATTAATAAACAAAGAGATTAATGTTATCCTAATGGAATGAAATCAAAACTTTGAAAAGTTATTAGGTACTAATAAGATCTAATCAAGTTTGATAGCTAAAGCACTCAATGGTGCAGAAGCAAAGACATGTTATACTCCAAGAAATTCCTATACACTAAAAAAACAGAACTTTACAATCATATACTTTATAAGAAGAAAAGCTTTCAACAAAGCCTGTAAATAATATATTGTCTTACAAATGCTATGTTTATCATAGAATATAAAGAATATATTAGCAAAAAGTGAAAAAACTCCAGAAACAAAAAGAAAAAGAGTCAAGGCACAAAAAAGAAAAGTTGAAATAGATAATGAGATACCCATGGATGTGCTATCTAATAATGAATCAATAAGCTCTTTTTTCTTATCTGGTAAGAGTCATCTGTCAGTAAGAAAGTCACTTTCAAGAAATCCACTTTCAAGAAGTTAAAGAAGATCTTATAGAACTCAAACTAGAACTATAAAACAAAAAAACAATAAAAGATACAAGGATCCAGCCACAAAAAGCAATAAAGAATCTATTGGTAATCTAAGGCATAACCAATATAGCAACCTTAATAAAAATGAGTCAAATATAGAATAGAAAATGAGGAATATCCACTATATTGTATCTTAGTCAACTTAAAAAAACTAAGTGGTCTAATAGCCAGACTAGAAAATAGGACAACAACCAATAGACAAATAAGATATGATAAAAGAAAGGCAAATCACTCCTAAAAAAATATACAAGTTGTTCAAAATAACAAGAGGAAAAATGAGTTCTGCTTATTCTTAGAAGAAATCTCAAAAAAGGGCAATTTTTTTTTTTTTTTTTTTTATAACCCACAATCATGCTGCAATGACATGTCTTTATTAAGATATTAAGAAATACCTAAATAATTTAGACTTTCACATAGCAACTAACTCGTCATTGTACATTATTAGTTAAAGGACTACACTACTTAAAAAATATGAGGAATCCACTAAGCTAGTTTGAACTAAACAAAACTAAGTCTAAACTAGGTACTCTAAGTTATATTTAGGGGACAATATTTCACTCTCCTAGTAGCTTGGCAATAGTGCCTTTAAGTCTACCGGGGTCATTGTCAATAATTTGTCACTGTAGATTATCTCGAAAAATGATGAATTGCTAAAGTTGGCACTGAAAAAGGAAAAGGGAGAATACTAATCAAAGTTCTTCAAAAGGTTCTTGCTCCATTTCACAGTTTTCTCTCAAAAGGGGTTTGCCTGATTGGGATATTCTCTGAGCTTCATGATATTTGAGGAACTTAGCCATTCCTGAAAGTGACTTCAAGAAGAATGTTTGAGGAACTTATCCTTCTTCCAATGTATGGATTTACTTATCGCTGTTGAGACCAGTACCATATTATGGAAGAGTTTGCCTGACCGGGGTAAAGAAATCTTTTCAAGAATTTTGCTTGACTGGGATAAAAGCTTGGATACCTCAGCTTTTGTCCAAGAAAGCCTTTTCACCACCTGAAGAACTTAATGAGAGATGGGAGTTGAATCTTTTTTTTGTATCTATTACTCGCCTTTCAGTATCATAATTGTTTCTTGGAGATTGAACATACACGATTGGAGGGGACACTTTTTCTAGAACTTTCTTTCCTATATCACCAATAACGTCATCAGAACACGTGAGGTGACCAATAGAAGCTTGTTTACATTCAGCTACTAACGTGTTTCGTGTCCACCAATCATATTTTGCAATAGATTGTGTCACCTAAAATTCAAGGTCAAACTGAGATAGGAAAAATTCCCTAGAAAGCCAAAATTTTTGAATGACTTTAAGAGGGAAGATACCATAGGCAGACACCTTAAAATATGACTTGATATTTGCCGCCTTCCACTGCTAGAAACCTCTATAGAAATGCTTCAATATGAAAGGCTTCAAGTACTACACATTAGTTTTTCTTCTTTGCAGAACTTTCTTGCCGTTGGTAGAGAAGGTATTTTATGACTTTTTTAGGTCACAGGAAGCCAAGTTTTTGTTTAAAAACGAATATAAACAAGGGAAAGAGTTTAAGAGTGTCTCTTGAAGTGGAACTTTAAATTGTTTTAAGGATAATATTAAGACTTTATTGACAAAGAAATAAAAAATTTCTTGCGAACATCTTTTTTATATGTGGTCAAAGGATCTGAATATAAATAAATATTTGTAATACAATTTTTAATAATATTTATATATAATTTAATGTAAACATATTTTATTATATTT
>CAJVPT010002640.1:0-17133 GCA_910592055.1 Acaulospora colombiana
AAATATATTTATTGTATTTATGCTTATTTGTAATATAACTTGCTAATATTAAATATTTTTTATTTTCTAGTATTGATTATATTTTTCAAGAATATAGAGAATTAAATTCAAGAATTGTAAAAATTATCGAAACAAGAGAGACATATAATATAGTTAAAGTAAAATTATTCAAGTAACAGTATATAAAAAATCAAAATGAATTACAACTATATTTTTCATTATCTCAGGTAACAGAGAAAATAGATATTTTGGAATAGTGAAAAATAAATGAATAGCAATTTTCATGTTTGACATATATTGCATATGATTACTTAGCAATACCTGCAACTAGTATACCTATGAAACAGGTTTTTTTAACTAGCAAAAATTTAATTATGGAAAAAAGAAATCAGCTTTTAGATAAAATAGTAAGGGCATATATGTGTTTAAGGTCATAGTAACAAGAATCTCTAGCAAGTAGTAATTAAAATTTTTAATTAATATTACAATCAATAAATCTTTTTTATTTTGGCTTCAATTTAATTTTTTTAATTATTAAAATATTATATAATTATTTTATGATCATATGAGTTTTGACTAAAAATAATGATTTAGTTACAAACTTTTATAAATTAAAAAATTTTATAATGGTTCAAAACCTTCGATAATCATATATACTGATGTGGCAAAATATATAGTTGATATAATTTTTTTTTTTTTTAAAAAAATTGCGGCTCAACCTTCGATTGGCTTTTTATTAACTTTAAACTCGATATTACATATGTATTATCTACTTTAAAGCTAACTACAAATTAGAAACGATACTAACATGTATGTTAAAAAATTTGTATACAAAGATTCCTCCTGATTCGGATCTCCTATGAGGACCTCTGTGATCTATTGCCTCCCATATATAGGGAACCAACTTGCCTGGGCCAAGCTAGTGAATATATTCCTTATAGTTGTTACCAAGGAAGTGTAACTAAAAAATAAAAAAGGGCTGCCAGGCAATGATCTAAAATTTTCTCTTCTACCGACCGTCTACTGAGACTTTCACCATGAAAAGAACCAACATCTATGAATTATTCACCAGAGTGCAGTGTCTAAATCTTCAAAAGGGAGAGGGGGAGGGGTTGTCTTTCTTGATAGGAGCTGGGAATGATTTCAGAACTCCATGTTCTACCTAGGGGATTACTCATTCAAAGAACCAGGCGGAACCTATGGCTAGGAGGGTACCTTGAAACCTATGGAGGAATTGTCAATCTAGTCCTAAAAATAGTACCAGCTTCAAGCATATGCTACTTATTTAAAAAGACGCAAATCTTTCAAAGTCAGGCTAAGTCTTTAGGGGATCTACCAATCTGGCAAATGTTTCCATTTGAGTACTCTCACTAAGAGTAAAATTGATGGGTACCACTAGCGACCATAGAAGGCCATGCTGGAGGAGAAGCCATGTTGAAATTCTTGATGTTATTCTTCAGTTTGTGGTCCTCCCACAAACTATGGATCAGGAACAAAAAACCTGCCGGCTGGGAAAAACTTCCTGTCCACCTTGTTTGTTTTTATTTAAAATAGAACGGATCTTTACCTATCTGCCAGAGCTACGAAAACCTACTTGGCTACCAAGGATAAGTGACTTCAATACCAAAAATGATTGAAGTGTCTTGTAACCTTTACCATGGTCAGATGGACTCTTTCATTTGAATTTCCACTGATGTAGGAAGAAACATGTTCTACATTCATCTGCGGATCAGGAAATGACTTACGATGGATCCCAGGTTTTTATGGAGCTGAGAAAATGCATTCAGACACATGAGGTGGTCAAAAGGAGCTTGTTTATCAATCATGTCCAATGGGTTTTATGCTAGCCAATCAGAGTTGGTGAGATCCGTGCTATCCAAAATTTTAGAGTCAACCTGAGGTAGCCAAAATTTCCCAGAAAATCATGAAAAAGGTAGCTCTGAGAGGCCAGGAACCAACAGTCAAAGGGGAAAAAGGTGAGTCCTTTAACTGAAGGCAGAAACCTCTATTATCTCCACCATAGCTGAAAGGTAAGGAGTAAACAGTATCAGTCCTTCTTCCTTTAGAAACTTTCCTGACATGGGTAGTAAAGATAGGAGCTGGACTTTACAGACCACAAGAGTCCAGTTTATTCAAAGGCGATTGTAAACAAGAAGGAAGGGAAAGGTGAGAGAGTTATAAGAGAACTCTTTGAAATGGTTTAAAGAAAGTGGTAAGACTTTATTAGCATAGAAGTATAAAACTTCTTGTGAAAATCTTTTTGTATGTGATCAGAGAATCAGCAAAAAGAGTTTTTAATATAATTGATATAGTAAATAGATAGTAATTACATATAATATATAAAATTATAACATCTATAAATATGGTTTTTTTTTTTTTTAATCCTTCATCTCTTTCTCTTTTTCTTACTGTCTAAAGTCACTTAATTATAAGTAAATACTTTTTTTTCTTTTGCACATGTCAAGTTCAGTTTATGCTAAATATTTAAATTTAATAATAAATAATCATAATTTTTTTTAGCTGATAACAATTTAATATGATTATTATACCTTGACTCTTTTTATAATTCTAATCGACATATTCATAAAGTCAAATTTATTAATAATGAGATAAAAGTAATATACACCAATGGTACTCAAAAACAATTCATATTTGCTACTTCTATTACAGATATTAGGAATTAAGAAATTTTAAAAAAGCTAGATACCATTTTTGAGATAAGCAACAATGTAAGTATAGATAATGAAAATCTGAAAGTAAAATATAAAGAATTTGCAGATATGTATTTTTTTTAGTTTATAATTATTAATCGATATATTATGAACTAATTTTATTTGTAATTTTTATAATAGAAGTTGGCTCAAGCACAAATAAATTAATATAATCAATTCAATATATTAATAAAAAAAAATTGCATGTTAATAATTTTTTTAAAAAGTTAATGAACAAAATCAATTTTTAGATTTAATACATAGAACTAAATCAATGAAGTCTATTCAACTGAATATACATATGTAAATATATATATTTAACACAATCTGAAATTGGCTTTTGTTCCTTCATTAATTATATCTATTAAAATAGGCAAATCAAAAAAGTGATTGTGTAATAAAATAGACAAATTGAAAAAACAATTGAGTAGCAAAATAGGCAAATTGAGAAAAGTGAAAGGGCAGGTGGATAGCAATAGTGATAATAATAAATATAGCGAGAGCTATATAGGTACATTCAACTTAATATAAACCAGGCCTGGCTTGTGTTACTTTGCTAATTCTATTTACTAAAATAGACAAATTAAGAAAAGTGAAAGGATGGATGAGTAGCAATAACATAGGTGATGAATATAATGAAGATAATATATATTCGTTCAATTTAATACAATCTGAATCTGGCTTATGTTACTTTACTAATTCTATTTGCTAAAATAGATAAATTGAAAAAAGAGAAAGAACAGGTAGATAACAACAATAGTGATAGCAAATATAGTGAGAACAATATAGATATATTCAATTTAACACAACCTAAGTTCAACTTGTGTTACTTTTCTAATTCTATTTACTAAAATAGACAAATTGAGAAAAGGAAAAAGGTGGGTAAGCAGTAATAGTGATAGTGATGAATATAATGAAGATAATATAGGTTCATTTAATTTAATACAATCTGGATCCGGCTTATATTACTTTATTAATTCTATTTGCTAAAATAGATAAATTGATAAAAGAGAAAGAACAAGTAGATAACAATAATAATAATAGCGAATATAATGAGAACAACATAGATATGTTCAATTTAACACAACCTGAGTTTAGCATTTATTACTTTGCTAATTCTATTTACTAAAATAGATAAATTGAAAAAAGTGAAAGGATGGGTAAGTAGTAATAGTGATGGTGATGAATATAATGAAGACAATATAGGTTTGTTCAATTTAATATAACCTGAATCTGACTTATGTTACTTTATTAATTCTATTTGCTAAAATAGACAAAAAAAAAAAAAGAAAAAGGGTAGGCAGATAGCAACAATAGTGGTAGTAAATATAGTAAAGACAATATAGATATATTCACTTTAATATAACCTAAGCCCAGTTTGTATTACTTTGCTAATTATATTTGCTAAAATAGATGAATTGAGAAAAGGAAAAGAATAGATGAGCAGTAATAGTGATTGTGATAAATATAATAAAGACAATATAGGTTCATTCAATTTAACACAATCTGGATCTGGTTTATGTTACTGTTACTTTATTAATTCTATTTGCTAAAATAGACAAATTGAGAAAAGAAAAAGGATGGGCAGGTAGCAATAGCAATGGTGTTGAATATAATGAGGATTATATAGATATGTTTATTTTAATACAATTCAAGTTGAACTTATATTATTTTACTAATTCTTATCAATTTTATTTAGGAAAATTGAAAAAAAGAAAGGAACAGGTGGGTAGCAATAATAATAATAGCAAATATAACAATGATAAAATTGAGATACTTTCAAAAAATATTAATATAGATATGTTATATTTAATGTAATCTAATTTTAAATTATTTTATTTTATTAATTTATTATTGAATCAGACAAGTTAAAAAGAAAGAAAAAAAAAGAATATGACTATAAGAATAATGAGAATAAATGTAATTATAGTTTTATTAATTTTATTTATTTTTAATAATACTAAAATAAATTTCATATTTAGGAATTAAGATCCAATTGAAGGTATTGGCACTATCTACATTATTTGTGGCTATTTTATATTCATAGAGATTTACTGATGAAATAGAAAACTATATATTAAAAGAGAACAAGTTGTGAGTATCTCAATTATATCATGAATTACTGAAGTATGAATTAGAATTAGTGAAGTAACACCTTTTTATGATCAAAATTCAGGGATCCAGAAAGCCAATTATACCAAAATTTAAATTAAATATTTGAAAAAAATTACAAATATTTGTAAAAAATTAAGTACTGCAGAATTCAATGTTGCTGAAATAAAAGGTGTCCTTCAAGTCCAAATCTTTCTTAAGATAATGATATCACTGATGATATGGAAGAACCTTCATTTTCAAGTATTTTAAGTTTGGATTTCAATAATCAAATAATTTTCTTGAGACATGTACCAAACATTTCTCAAGATCTTAGAGTCAAAAAATTTTCGTAACAATCAATTTAAAGGAATCTAAATCTATAAAAAAATAGATATCAATATTTTCCACTTTAATGAATATATGCTACAAATCAATTCAGAATATTAACATCTCTACCTATTATTTTAAAGTTTCACAAAGGATGTCATTAAGATTTTTTTATAAATTTAAACAAGTATACAGTTATTTAAAAGAATGGATTTTTAAATATACCATCTAAGAAAAAGGACAAAAACAGCTTCTCAGGTCTGAGCCCTTTTTATGGATAAAAGTTTACTTCAGAACCTCTTAAATATTGGAAACATAGGATCAAACAAGTTTAAAGTTTAAGATGGGAAAAGAAAAAGAGAAAATCAAGTAACAGTTTGAATTTAAATATTTATATTCCAGGGTTTACAAGAAACATTTTTACATGAAAATTGAATACATTTTTACAATTGGACCTCATTTAATAGAATTATTAACCACTTTTAATAATAATTGGATTTTATTAGATATTATTAATAGTGTGACAGTAATGTGATTAGAAAATTTTTGAAATAATGAATGAAATATTTTTATTAAAGAAATTAAAAGCTCTTAATTTTTTTTAAATTTGTATTATTTGCAATTTTTTTTTGCAACTATATTAAAGTTTAACTTATTATTTTTAATAATAGAAAATAAATTTGGTTATATATATATTAGGAAAATTTTTTGGTGGAGAACTTTGAAGATCTCTACCTGTTAAAAATTTTTTAGAAATTTTCAAAAAAAACTCTGAAAAACTTTCAAAATTTTTGAAAATTTGTAAAACAAAATAATTTCATTAATTTTAATAATAAAAAACTTCAAATATTTTTCATTTTAAAAAATTTTGAAAATATGCAAAATGATAATATATATATTTAAATAAATAATTATTTAATAAATATTTGTTATATTTATCAAATCTTGAAATTATATGAACTATATTATCTATTGCTTCTATATTTAATAAATTATATGGGAAAAACTCTTTACGCTAATTCTCTAATCACACACAAAAAAGACATTTGCAAGAAGTTTTTATATTTCTAAGCTAATAAAGTCTTATCACTTTTTTTAAACCAACTTGAAGAAACTTCAAGAACCATCAACTACCTCTTCTCTTTTTGCTTACTATCCTTTTCAAACAAAAACTTGATCCCTAGTGACCATAACAGGTCAAAAAACACCTTTTTTATTAATGGCAAGAAAGTTCTGAAAAAAAGAAGAACCAATGTACCATCATCTCACACCATAAAGAAACACTACAGAAGTATCTGTGTGATGAGAACAACTTTTCCATTCTCTTGTCACTTGTTGCCTTCTAATAGTGCTTATTCTTAATTTTTTCTGAGGAATTTTGTCTATTTCAGTTTGACCCTGAATTTTGAGTAGCACAAAGTTTCTCACAACATGATTAAACATAAAGAGCTCATATTAGTAAAAAAAGTAAACATGCTCCTATTGGTCATTTCATGTGTCTAAATGCATTTCCTTAGTTCCATAAGAACCTGGAGTTTATCATAAGTCATTATGCCTGATATAGGTAGATACAAAACATAAAATTTTCTATGCAGTGACTATCAGGAAAGAGCAAGTTGCAATAGAACATATTGGATAAACAACAACTTTTTCATTTCCTATTCAATAAATGAAAACTGACAACCTGGGTATTATCTTTTTAGAAGGTTTTAATATACCTATCTCTTCACTATAAACCAACAATAACAATACTATTACCAATATTCATTGAATAAGATGCATACATACCTCTCTCTCCTCTTAAAATTTTCTTTTAGTATTAGTAGAGTTAAGGCTTACATAAGGGATTCCAATATCAGTGGTGCCAAGTATCTTAGATGAATACTTGATACATTAGCTCCCTTTCTCAAGAGATAATAATAAGCTGTTCAGTGAACCTGGGCTCAATGGGTTTTAGGACCTAGAGAGTGTTGTGACGTATTAAGTCTAGATAGACAAGTTTTGAATGTCTAGTTAGTTTTTTATAGTAAAGAGAAATACCTAGATTAGACGGTCATATAGTTGCTTTATCTTGATGAGGTGAGATGTAAATAGTTAGTTTTCTGTACTATTCATTAATCAGTAAATCCTTAGACAGTATAGGTAATTATTCATTTCGATTGTTCTTAAATATAATCTTTATTATAATAAAATAATGCCATGATATATGAATGAACTAGTGTTAAAAAAAAAAAAATCTATTAAATTATATATATTTGTTAATTTATGATATATGTATTTATATATACTATATATAGAGATTTTTTTTATTTAAAATCAAATCATTGTATAAATGTCAATCAAAGTTGAAATCTTTAAATTATTTCACTAAGCTTATATTAGTTTTGAAACAAAATAATAAATATATTTTTAACAATTATATTTATCTTTCCATAACAGATTCCATTATCTGTTATATAGTTATAAAATTCTTCAAAATTCCTTTTAACTAATATACTGTATTATTAAACCATGAAATATTATGATAATTATTAGATGTCCAGATAATACTACTATTTTTTTTTTTTAACCTGCAGTCAGGTCAGCATGACATGTCTTTATTGTATATATGCAAGGTATTTACAAATTATTGTAACTTTTACATATTGACTCACTTGTTATCGAAAAGCTATTTTTCTAAATGCAACCTAGAAAATAATATTTCACTTCTTTATTAATTTGAATAATTTCTCTAATTAATAAAACCATTGCCTATAGGTTATTACTATAGATTATTCTAAGTTCTATTTGTAGTTAAAAACAAATCACTTTATCTGTAACAAATCCAATTCTTAATAATTACTATATACTTCTTTCCTTCTATTTCTTTGATATTCTCCAGGTTCAAATCCTTTGAAAGTAATGGCAATTTTTTTGGTCCTGTTTGGTCTGTTTGTCAGATCTGAGCTTGGGTCTCTTGTTTCTTTTGTTCTTCTTTATAATATTTTGCTTCTTTTCCCATTCTATAACTTTAGCATAGCAAGTATTCCAGATCTCTTTTTTAAAGTTTGGTCACATCTTTTAATAGAGTTTATCAATTATATCTTGTGTATTTGCTAATAGAATCTTAAGCTGCTCTTTGAGATACTTTTTCAAGAAGGTGGCCTTGCTTTCTTCTATATATCCACAGATAGTATTGAAAAGGCCCCTATCAGATTTCTGAATCTCTTCTAACCATTTGCCTATTCAGTCACTTATTTTAGGTTGAACTTTTTTCTTATCTTTTATTTCTTTACTGATAAATTTATTGATCTTTTCATTTGCCTTCTGCCATAAGTTTTTCTGAGTTTCCCTAATGACTGGGTATTCAAAAAGATGTTCTAGTGTCTCTTCTTGAAGTTCGCATGCTAGGTAAGTGGTTATAATATATATATTTAGTTTTTTCTTCTTAAATATCTGTAGAACTGGAAGTTTATTGTGAGTTAAGTTAGTTAAGAAGCTTTTGTCTTTGTTGATTTTGAAAGAGGTATTGAAGGTATTGGTTGGATTGAACTGGTTCCAAAAAGTTGGCCAGTCTATAATTTTATCATTTTGGATCCAAAGATCCTGGATCTATTTTTGTGTTATCCAGTATATTTCAATTTTTTTCTTATTGAACATTTTAACAAAATCTCTGATACCAATTTTTATTGTGTATTCTCTTCATACTGCTATCATGAGGACTTTTCCTAGCTCTGATAGTTGATGCCAAGTTATTGGGTTCTCCCGCCTGGCCTGTTTGACAAGTAAGTCTACTTGATTGTTGAATCTGTTAATTCTGTGGGCTTTGACTTTTAGGATTTCCAGATTCAGATCTTTTTTCCTTACTAGGTTCTTGATTTTATTCCAAAGTGGCCAGTTAGTGATCTTTGTCCATTTTCTTATAGATGTCTCTATTTGTGAGCAGATGGATTTCTATACTTTAACTGTGATGTTGCAGTCAGTGTAAATTGTAACAGTTGTGTTTTGAAAGCTATATACAATGTAGTGAGAATAGCTAGCATTTCAGTCCTGGTTGCTGATAATCATATGAATACTCCTGCTGAGAACTGTTTGACTATTTTGTTTTTCTCTATAATAATTAATGATGAGTCCCTAAGGTATTTAACATATAAAATTTCATAGATTACTTATGTCTCTTTTTGAGAGACAAAATTTATACTCTTTACTTTAATAGGGACAAAAATCAGGAAATGCTATAAATCAATAATTTGGATAATGGAAAATAATTGTAGATAGTTTTTAAATAGTTATTAATTTAAAATTTTTAATCTTTTCTAATGAGGAACATTTGACTTTTGTTTTCATCTCCCTCTTTAGGGATTTATCTTTAATCATGATCCAAGCTAAACTCATTTTGAATTCACAATTTGTCATCTCTTTTTTATAAAAGCCATCTGTATAGAACATAAGCTAATCAGTTATGCTTCTTTTGTAATATCTCAAGATGTTCTTAAGTTTGTCTCTGTATTCTTTTGTTTGTATGGCTTTTTCTATTAGTGTAATATCCTAGTCTTTTACTTGAATCTCTACTTCGACTGATCTGGAAGTTGGTAGATCCACTGTTTGCTGAAATGTATTTGTCTGCCAGTTTATAAGGTTTCCTGACAGAAGGATCTGTTTCCTTTTTCTTAGATTATTATGTCAATTAAGTTGTGGAAAAAAGTGGATCTGTGACAGAACTATTTCTAATGACTGCTCTGGGCTGTTTGATTGAAGATAAGTATTATTACTAGTAGGATTATATACTATCTGATATGGGGTAAAATAGGTTTTGTTGTTTATGGATACTATCTTTCCCCATGCATCTGTTGAAGTATTAGTCTAAACTATCCAATAAATCTTCCTTCTATCTGAATTTGTTGGGAATGCTTCAGTTTATATATTGTAAACTGTCTATTCAAGTCCATGTAAAGAGTTTCATAGGAGATTTTAATTTACTGTTGTTTTTTCCTTTGCTTTTTTGTATTAGGAGGGAACTAGTCCCTTGCATTTGTTATAGAGGATTTGAACTGCTCTTCATTCCTTAAGTATCATTATGATAGTATTGACGAGTTGATCTAGAAACATGAACTTGTGTTTTTATAGTGATGAAATAGCTTTTCTGTATTCTTTATCCTCTTGCAATATAGATTTGATTGATAAGATATCTCCCTAATAATCAAATATGTTTTTCTATCTTCAACTTTGAAAAGTGATTTGTATGCTTTTTGCTAGAGCCAGTATTATAGCTGCCAGGTTTCCTTTTGTCAGCTTGTAAGAGTTAATATAATTGTTTAGAACATTACCTAGCTCCCAACATTTGATTTGACTTTGTTTCAGTCTGATTATGGTAGCAATATCAAAGGTCTCATTATTGTTAAGCTGATAGAAAAGTGCAGGTATATAACTTCTAGCTATATCTCCCAGATACTTTTGAAGCCATATATTTCTTTATTGTGAATACAACTGTTTGGGATCATTCCACAGATTAGGGTCTTGTTCTTGAATATTTTCCTAAACATAACTGTAAGATAATTACATGTTTTTTTACTTAGGTATATATGTTGTGTTTTATATTCTATTCTTGAAATCAGGATCCTATTGATAACATATTGGACATGTTTTTCTGTTAACTTTTTCTTGATTATTGCTTGAACTACTGTCCTAATCTCTGATTTTATAAAACTGATAGTGTCCTGGTTTTTTTGTCTTGGTTCTAGCCAAATACCAAGAAATCTAACCTGATCCTCCTTGTTGATTTCATGGACTATAGTATTCTCTGTTTTAGTCTGAACAGTCTCAAAGACTTGTGGATTTCAGTTAATGATAAGAAGGGTTGACTTCTCTACATTGATCTAAGAGTAATTTGCCATATAGAACTTTTTTGTTTCTTCTGAAATCTTTTTCAGGTCTTCCTTGGATTTGACAATCCAGGTCATGTTATCCATATAAGCAATTACTACCTGTCCTAAGAAGAGCTTTATCTTCTCTTTAGGTTTACTAAAATTGGAAGACTATTCTTCTTTCATAGAATAATCCAGGTTGCTATTGTTTTGGATTTTGCATAAAAGTGGATCATAAAAGATTTTCCATAATAATAAAGAGATTGTTTCTTCTTAACCTATCCCATCCCCTGCTATTATTGGATTAAATAGTCTATTGAAAAGGATGATACTATAGCTTCTATCTTTGAAGAGGTCTATTATAAGCTTCTTAATAGATGTAGGAATTCGAATTTGATTTATGGCCTTTTCAAGCATGTGTAGGGATATTGTGTCATATGTCTTTGCAATATCTTGAAATAAGATTTATAGTTCTTTTTTCTTTTCTCTAGCCTCTTTATAAATATTGATCAGCATGTGAATAGGCTCTGCCATACTTTCTCCCTGTAGCCTAGCAAAGTTTGGTTCTTTTAAGATTTTGTATTGCTTGTAAATAGCTGATAATCAGTTAGTAAGGAGCTTTATAAAGCATTTTTGAGCTGTTTCCAAGAGAACAATGGGTCTTATATTGCTCAAATCACATTTTCAAGGCTTGGGTTTGAGAATGAGATAGATATTACTGTTTTTTCATTTCTTAGGTATTTGACCTGTGCTTAAAACTTTATTAAAAAGAAGTCATAAAGTTCCTTTTCCTTTGATCCCTAAATGTTTGAGCATTTCATAGTTGATGTATAAGAGCCAGCAGCCTTGTTGTTTAGGAGAGATTGTAATATAGCTTCAAGCTCTTCTACTTTGATTTCTTTTGTTAAAGATAAATACTATGTTGGATCAATCCATTCTTTGGATTGATATTCTTTTTCTCAGTAGGGGTCTAGATTCTTGAAGTTAATATTTCTCTTTTTGAATATCCTTTGTGATATTCTTCCATCTTGCTTCTAATAGTTTGAGAATTAGTAGTAATGTATTCTTTCCCTTCCTGATTTGTGATTAGCACCCGATCTAATGTAATTCTTAGTTTTTTTCAGTTTAAGACTGAGTCCAGCATCTGCTTCTGATTAAATCTAAGATCATCTCATCTGTTATCCAGAGACTTCTTGATTTGGTTTTTGATATAAAGACTTTCTTTTTTCTTGCATATCATTCTGAGGATATGTTCTATTTTAGTTATTTTCCTCAATTGCTCTGAAATCTCTTCTTGTGACTAGAAAGATGCTAGTTCTTCATCAAGGAATTCATAAGTACCTTATAAATTCTGAATCGTCTTCTCTATATTTTCTGTATTTTCTGTAATCTTTATATCCCAGTTAATATTAATTTTATTTAGAAGAAAGTGGATCTTATTGGCTTCTCTGTAGACTTTGAAATCCTTCTTTGAAATTATTGATCCCATCTTAACTTCTTTTCTTCTACTAAAAGTGGAGTAGACTCTTTTCTTTTTGAGGTACCTATATATACCTTAATGATTATAATTGCAAGTTCTTGTCAGACCTTTTCAAGTTCTTGAGGACTGTTCTCAGTTTCATGCCAGGAGGCCTATCCACCAATTTCTGGAAGCTAGCATTCTATCCAAAGTTTAAATTTCTCTCATTGTTTCACAGTGGAGTTGCCTAGATATGGTATTTTTTTATCTTTTGTTCTATCTTGCTCTTGTACCTGGTTTTTGAATAGATTGTTAGTTGTTATTCTTAATAATAAAAAAATATGATCATTATTCAGTAGTGTCTTCACTGAATATTTTTGAGCTCGTATATATTATTTAGGCTAATTTCTAGTGATATCCAAATATAGTTAATTTTGTTATGTACTAAGTTATTTACCCATGTGAAGGTGGTATTCTCTTCTTCTTTTCAGAAGTTTTGTACATCTATGTAATTCAGTCTTCTAGGAAGTTAAAGAGACCTATTTCAGCTTTTTTGTATTTTGAAGTTGTTTTATCTATGGATGGTGATCAATCTATTATTGGATTGATAACTACATTAAAGTCATCCATAATTATAAATTTGAAATGATTTCTTTGCTTATTTAGAACCTTGTTTTGAAGTAACTGTTGTAGCCATCTACTTTCAACTTTCCCAGATAGCAAATACACTTGATAGATATAAAGTTTGCTTTTTATTAATAGAAAGTTAGCTCCTATTATATGTCCTTCTATTCTTTCAATTGATTTCAACTTTTTCTCAATGTTTTTTTTAATGAGAAACCCTACTCCAAATTCTCTGAGTTTTTCATTATTATAACTGTGAAAGAATTTATGGATTTGTTGTAGGTTAAAAGTGAAGTCCACTGTTTCTTATATTAGTTTAGTTTCATAGATCCTTAGAATGTCTATATTGAGATCTTGTATAAGTCTAAATAGTTTTTATTGCTCAAGACTAGTATTAATGCCTCTAATATTATGTGTTCCTATAGTAATAGTATTGTCTAGTGTGGAGTTGTCAATAGTATAGTTCTTATATAGTATTTGTTCTTTGTCTAGTTTATTAATGGTATTCTTTTTAATTATACTAATGAACTCATCAAGTGATGTAATATGTGTTGTACTGGAAAAGGTTATATTAGTTTCTGTTATTGTTTTTATAGTTATTCTTTTCTTTCAGAATAAACTTGATTTCTCTTGTGGGTTAAACTCTCTCCTGATGTACCTTGATTGGACTAGTACTTTTTAGAAGCAATTATTCCATTGCCTTCTTCTTACCCTGTTCTAGTTACCTGTTTTCTCCTCGATTATGTTTATTCTAGTATTCAATTACTTAAGATATTTAGGATCTGATACAGAGATCATGATCACTTTTATTTTCTGGATAAGGGCTTTGCAACCTATTATGCAAACTCCTTCTTTTGTCATAGTGATTGATTGACTCTCTATTACTACTGGTAACAAAATATCTAGGGGTGTCTGATATTTCAGCCATATATTTGCTACCTTGGAAGTTGCGTCTTTTTCCTTTTACTTTTTTTCCTCAAATCTGTCCTTTTTTTAGAGTCACTTTCAGTTTCTGAGTCATCCTCAGATGTTGTATGTCAATTTGCTCTATTGTTGCTTCTGATGTCAGTTTGACCTAGTTGTTTTGAGCACAGTTTGATATGTGTTGTTTCAGGATAAGCTTTTTCTTTATTATAATTACTGCTTTCTGTTTTGATCACTTCTTTATCATACACTGTATCCTTCTTGAAGTGCTTTTTAGCATACCAGCTGAGTTTATGATCATGTATAGATATATGTTATCTCAGGGCCTTGTACAAATCTTCTGCTGCTGTAAAACAGACTATTGCATATCCTCTTCTTTTAAAAGTGAAAGGGTTTTTTGGTATGTAACATGCTTTGACCCTGCATATTATGTTGTCCTTGCTATAAGACTTGTGAAGGTATTGTATATACCATACAATCATAAGAATTGGTTATTACAGTTTTTGAAAATGACTTTGACTTCATGGTCATCTGATTCATGTTGAGTGAAAATTGTCTTAAAGGTATCTACTTTGATATGAATGAACCATCTATCTTCTAAGTCTTGCTAGTTTGGGAAGAGTCATGCTTTGATTCTTCTTTGAGAGCGAGAGTAGTTGTAAATATGAATATTTGAGACCTTTCCATATTTTTGTAAGGCGGCCTTGATTTCTTAAAAAGTATGACTGTGGTTAAGATTTATCAATGTGACAATCACTGTCTTGTTTTCTTTTTTTGCTACCTCTTGTTTAAAGAATTTCTTTTCTGGTGGTGAGTATAAAGTTTTTCATTTCTCTGCTTGTATAGGAATTAAAATAAAGTTTTCTCATTTTTCTTGTTAATTATTGTAAGGCATCTTCTATTTTCTCAAAGATAAAAGTTATCCAGGTATTACTATTGAGGAAGTCTCTTTTGAATGGTAGCATGTCTTTAGGTAGACTCAAAGTACCTTTGAAATAGACTAATTATTCTTTTTCTGTATTTCTTAATATTTTGAAAGTGAGGATTCTAACCTTGAATTCTTCCTTCTTAGTGATATGAAATGGATTTAAATTGAATGGCTTGGATCTATTTCATGTATTATAGGAGATTTGTTCCACTATGTTTTTTTCTTCAACTCTTTCCTGAATATTTACCATTTCAAGTTCTTTCTCTAGCTCTTTCTTCATATCTTTATTACTTATTTCAACTTTGATATTATTCAGAATTTCAAATCTTGATTGTTGATTGAACTTCCATGTTCTCATTTGAAGTGATGTTTTCATCTGAAGTTGAGTTTCCTAATATAGAGTTTATAAACTCACCCTTGGTCTGAAAAATTTCTAGAGTATGGAGGAGAAGACCATTTGTAAAAGTATCTTGTTTCAAGATGTGTCTGACTTTTTCTTCCAAGAAGAGTACCATAAGGTCTTCTTCTTTTCCTTGACCTTGTATCCATAAGTATAAGATATATGTTTTAAGGACCTCTACTTTAATGAATGTAGTTGGATCTACATTTAAAATTTTTGCAAAAATACTATTGAGTATTAAGTATTCTGTTAATCCTGGTATTTGATTGAACTTGTCTTATGTGGTAAGAGTGTTGAAGATGATTTGGATAGTCTATGTTTCTTTCCTCTGGTCATGTTTTTCAGCTATTCTGACTATTGTATCGAGGATGTGTAGCTCTCTCTTCTTAGCAATTTGCATGATTCTTCATTTCTTTGTTATATGTGAAGGAGAATAAAATGTTGATTTGTTGTTTTGTTTATCCTTAATTTGTTTATTTATTTATATTTAACAAGATATATGGAATTGATTGTTTGTTGTCTTGTTTAGTGTCTTGTTTACTTAAATGAGCTATTGATTCTTCCTATTTGATTCTGTTTATTTACTGGATTTGATGTTGATCTTCATTGTTATAAAAAATAAGTTATTTATATGTAGACATTTGATAAACCTTATTATGTTGTTTTGATGCTGAATTATTTGACGTGTACATATTTGCATAACTTGTTTTGATGTTTAGATAAGTGTATATGGAATCAGAATACTCTATTGTTTAGTCCTTGAGAGCCTTTGATATCCTTCTGGGCTTTGTAAGCTTTGAGTTTTTCTAACTTATCAGTAGAAACTATTGTTTGTAAAGTTCCTTATAGTGCCTAAAAAGGTATAAATTGACACTGGCCTGGCTAGAAGCTTGGTAAATTAATATTGGGCTCTCTTAAACTTACTGTGAATCAGCTTGCAAATGTGTTTTCTTTTCCTTGTAAAGTAAAGCTAGTGTAATGCTATACTATCAAAACTTTTTTTAATTGATAAAATGATCTCTTGGAGGAATAGTTGGATATTCTAGTTTGTTGTTAAGTCTTGAATTTTTGAGAAATAAGGTGTTTTTAGGCTGGCTTCTCTTTTCCAAAAAAATTATCAAAAAAGAAAATTTTAAGGAAAAAGGGGATCAGTAGAAAAAGTTTTTTAATACTACCATTTTCTATTATAACTGTTCCAAAAATCATTAATATAAAATTATTTATAGAAAAATATGAAGAATTAAAATATAATTTTAAAGAATTTTCAAGATTTTCAAATCCTAGTATAAAAGTTTTATCATTATTTGAGAGTTTTTGAAGTATTTTACTTATTATAGTGTTTAAATTTTTTGAATCAAATTTCCAAAGTTTATTTAAAAATATAAATGCCTTTAGAGTTGTTGAAAGGTTATTAGAGCTTTGCAAAAATTTATTAATTATTAAATTTCTCCAATTCTATAAAATATAAAATAATATTAGATATTTAAAATTTGTTAATCATATTATAAACTTACTTTTACATTAGTTGATTCTCAATATTTTTTTTATTACTTAAATAATATGGTTGTTTAACAGATTCTTTGTGAAGACTTTCATAGATATCCAAAGTAAATCTATTTATAACTCCATATTTTCAAATAGATAGGACTATGTAATATATCCATAAATATAATTTTGAAAGTTTTAATTGTGAAGCCAAAAATCTTTTAAAAGTTTTTATAAATCTTCATGTCCAAGAATTTATAGATAATATATATTTTAGAAATTTTATAATATAGTTATATAAACAAATATTTCATATCTCAAATTTTTTTAAATCACTT
>CAJVPT010002641.1:0-17129 GCA_910592055.1 Acaulospora colombiana
TGTCTGCTTGTTTGTTATATTTGTTACCTGTGTAGATCTTGACTTTAATGAGATCAATCTTTAAATAATTGCCTATGATTATATCTTTGAGTAGTTGAAAAATACCCAAGTTTTTCTATTTTCTCAGATTATGTATATGATTTGTTTTCATTACTTTTTGAATACTATTAATTGCTGCCTGGCTGTTTGTGTAGATGTTGGCTCTGCTATATAAGGGGAGTGTGCTGATTGCTATAAGTATAATCATCAATTCTACTCTAATCAATGAGAGAAAGTTTTCTATTTGTTCTTGGAATTGGAGTTCTTGATTGTTTCTAGTTATTATTATCTATCCAAAGTCCATGTAATATTGATTGCAGTGGCATAACATGGATCTATCTGTATATATCTTAAAATTGATTTTATTTTGTATTTGCTTTGTGATAGTAATTAATTCCTTTAATATAAGGGGTGTTGTGGCTAATGTCTTTCTAATCTGTTTTAATATTTTGTTTTTAGTAAGTATTTGTACTTCTACATTATAATTTGTTGATCTGTGTTTCTATTCTGTAAGCATGATCAAAATTGAGTTTGGTAAAACTTTACTTCTAAACATGTTGTCTTTTTTCAGTATATTTGATTATATTGAGATTTTACTATGTTATACTATAATTGTTACTATATTTTGTTGTTTTGCTATAAATGTATATGTGAAGTTGAATTGAGTCTGTTGATTTATATTACATCTGATACATTTATTAGAGAAGATTTGCTGGATGTCTATATATAATGCTTGTATATTGCTGAGTTATGATCTATCTTTCTTTTTTTTCTACTAATAATTAGTTCTGTATTTTTTTTCATTGCTATCTAATGTGGTTTCGCTATCTGTATATCTGTTATTGATATGCATTGTTGAAAGCAATTGATTTACCCTTATTGTTTATCAGTTATCCATGTCTACAGTTTGTATTATAGTGTAAAGAACCATGATGGAGTGGGGCCTGGTATTAATTTTCAGTGGATTTTTATAATTTGAGGTCAGTGTAACAGTTTTTCTCTTTTACTGTTGAGAAGTTATCTTATGAAAAGAATGTTGTGTTTCTTTAAATTGGAAAAGATTTTTCTGTAAAATTCTGGATCAATTATTTCTTTGATGGTAGTGTCTACTATTTTTATTGTCTTGAAGTTGTCTTTATAAACTTTGTGAAATGTGAAGCTATATGTTCTGAGCATTCAAATTATATTATATATAAGATTTCTTTCTGGTTCTAAGAGAAAAGCTTGTATATAGCTATATATTTCTTTGGTTAACCAGAACATGTTTTGTATTAACTATAATCAATACATGTTATATCTCCTGTAATATTATTTTGGTTTATTTTGATATATCAATTATTGATATTTAGTTGTACTTATTTATCTCATATATGCATTATATTGCAATTATGTTTGTTATAAAGCATACTGTTGAATATTGTGTTGATGAGTCTTATTTTGTATTTAAATGTCATTGTCAGTTTTCCCATTAGCTGATTGCAGGTTTGTCTAGTTAGAACTATATCATTGCATAGGTATTCTATACTAGGCATCAGGATATAATTGATTATGTATTGTGCTTGTTTGTCAGTAATTCTTTTCATTTCAATTAATGTATATATACAGGTTATCTTCTGTTTTATTAGAAAATTTTGATAGTCTTTACATCCTGAGCTGTCATACTATATTCCTAGAATTCTGACTGGTGTGTTGGGAGAACATCCTTGTATTTTCTGATTATTCATCAGTACTCTTTGTTCCAAGTCTTCCTTTGTATTGTTAATAATAATTAACTGTAACTTGTTGAAATGGATTTTGATGTGATAAAACTCTTCTACTGTATAGATAATTCTTTATAGATCTGTTCTATTGTTTGTCCATGTTGTGTTATCTATGTATATATTAACTGTTATATTAGTGGTTCTCTTTCCCTATTCTATTTTTAATTCTGTGTATGTTCTAAAGCTGATTATGTATTCTTTATATTATTGATTAATCATAGATAGTAGTGGATTATAGAAGATATAACACAATAATTGTCTCCTTGCTCTATTCCATCTCTTATTTGATACTCATCTATTAACCCATGACATGTTATGACTGCATTATAGTAATCTTGGAAAATACTGAGTAAAATTATTATTATTGTGTTTGATATCTTGATCTTTTGGAGGATCAATTGTAACATTTCTAAATTAATAGAATTATATGCTTTTGATATATCTTGACTCAAAATCTAGGCTTGTTGTTTAATTTCTTTTGCATATTTGATAATACTGCTAATTATGTGAATTGGGTCTTGAGTACTGCTACCTAAGAGTGTGACCCAGTTTAGTTCAGACAGTATTTCTTTATAAGTTAGACACTTGGTCAATCTATCTATAATAATTTTGATAAATATTTTTCTTTCTGTATAAAGTAAAATAATGGGTCTAGTGATGTTTAGATTGTGTGCCCAGTCCTTGGGCTTGGGTATGGGATATACAGTATGTGTCCCCTGCTTCACTCTCTGGATATATTACCTTATTAAATGATTGTATTAAAGATCATTCTGAATTCTTCTCTTATTTTGTTTTTCAGATATTTGTATGCTAAATATGGTATATAATTGGGACCTGGAGCTGACTTTAAGCTGCATTGCCTGATTGCTTGTGCAAGTTTCTCTGTCGTGATCTTCTCTACCATGCCTTTATAGTAATGCTACTTAATATGTAGTTTGAATTATATTCAGACTGCCACTTGGAATATCATTCTAGGTTTTGAATGTTTTTGTATGGTGTCCAGTTATAGAAGTGTTCTTTTACTTTGGTCTTAATTTTTGCTAGTTCTATGATTATCTGCACTTCCTTTCCTTGTTGAATAATGAGTCTATCTAATTATATTTACCTTTTGAATCTTTCCAGAATATTATTGATCATAGCATGCTTGTTATTATCATACTGCTCTTGTCTTATCTAGATTCTTCTTTTTATAGCAATGTTCTGTCTTCTATAAGAGATGGCCTTCACAACCATTTTGTGTACCTTTATGTTACCTTGAATTACTTTATACCATTCTTCAAGATATGTATTAGGATGTTCATCTTCTAGTTTATCAAGTGTGAACATCAGGTTTAAAACAGATCTTTGTATATTTACTAGGATCTGAATTGGCAGATATGTTTTTTTTTTTTTTTTTTTTTTTTTTTTTTTTTTTTATCTATTAATTGTTATCTTATTTGTGTAAGAAATTTCTGTAACTGTATTATAAGTAATACTTCATCTATATTTTTGACTTGGTATATTTTCTCTAATGAGGTTTCTTTTTTGAAATGTATTTCTTAACTGCTTTCTGGATAGTGCCACTGAACTGATTCCATCTGTGGTCTAAGGATTAATGACTTATGCATTCTATTTATATATTGTATTCAATGTATTCATTAAACTTTTTCCATTGCTGGGTTATAACAAGTTGCCAGTTATACTTGTGGTTATGTTTGTGATAGATTGCCTGTTTGGATGTATGAATATTCCATACTTCTATTTCTGCTATCATTATAATGTGATCGCTTAGAATTGATAGTGTAATAAGATCTTGAATAGTGGCATTTTTAATTGCTATGTTGCTTATGGGCTTATCTATATTTGGTTAATTCTACTACTGCTTTCCTTTCTATTTCAAGTATATTCTTTTTTTGTGGAATTATGCATCCTATATATGTCTTTCAAGTTATTATCCAAAAGAATTTGTATTTGTTTTCCTGAAGGATAATATTTCTTGATTGTCTTTGTACTGTTATACTTGTCAATTGCTGGATTGAAAACTCCATTCATATCCTCTGCTACCATAAGGTACTATTTTTTTTCTATTGCTTCTTTGATCCATTTGCTTAGAGTGTTGAGTACCATTTGCTTTTCTCTTTCTATGTCTTGTACAGGGAAGTACACTCAAATTATTCTTATTTTTTCTTTATGTAGAAAGGCCAGGTCAGTTGCAATGAGTCTTTCTGCAAGTGTTTTGTAATTGTAATTTTATATGTAATATTCTTGTTAATTCTTATATTTAGGCTTTGTCTACTAGTTTATACTTTTTTGTGGATTTATATAGTTTAAAATTTCTTGTATTTTCAGTATTTTGATTGTTGATATGAACTATTTATCTCTATAGTAACTATAATATCCCAGTTTGCTGCATCACAAAAGTTGAATCATGTTTCACATTTGTGTATCTCTACTAGACCTTGAATATTAATATTGTAACTTTTCATATTGGTTTGTATTCTTTATATATTGTTATGAATGTTGTTATACTGAATGTTATGTTGTTTGTATCTAGATTGTAATTTGGGTTGTTGTTAAGTTGTTTTTTTTTCCATTTGTTGTTCTACTATATTACAAGAGTTTGTTGTTTGATTGTTTCTAGAGTTGCTTGATTCTTTTGTTGATATAGTGCTTTGATTGCTACCCATTATTGTCTATATGGGAAGAAAGGTGTGCTGCCTGAGATGAAATTGAAATATGGTATTATATATCTAATCTATGTGTTTGTTTAGTTTTTGTATAGATGACTGAATACATTGTTGTTGGATATAAATGTCTTGAGTATTATTTTGAAGTGTTATATCTGTTACTGGACCTTTTTCTATATCAAGAGATAAAGTGCTTTCATCTATTTGTTTAGTATAATCTTTATCATATGTCTCTAGAATAACTATGCATTTCTCTAGATTAGCTATGTCTTCTTTTATCTCTTGGATTTCTTGCTTGATTGTTTTAAGAATGTGGAATACTTCTGTCATAGTTGTTTGAGGAGATTGATATTATATTTTATCTTCTTTTGATGATCTTGCTACTATTGTGTAGAAGCCTGGCCTGGTCTTTCTTTGGTGGCTGTATGTAGTTACCCTTCTCCTTATAGTTTCAATGCATATTGATTTGAGCCTATTATACAGTTTACCAAATCTATTAGCTTGTTCTGTGTTATAGTGATTCTATTATGTTCTTCTTTCTTTGATTGAATATTGAGTGATTAAATATGTTGCACTTCTACAGATGGTACATAGTTTTGTGTCAATTGATTTCCATTTTGCTTGGGTTTCTCCAAGAAGAATATTCTATGTTATTACTGCTTCCAGGTCTTCTTGATTCATAAAACCAATAATTGCGAACTGTTTGTATCTGTATAACATGTACTTAGGAATAAGCATATCTTAGCTTCAATTTGTTCACAAGTAAGTCTAAGGTCAAAGGCCATAATATTGAGTAAAATGTTTATTAATTTGAATACGATGCTTTCACATACCTTTATTTGGTTTATATCCTATTGTATAACAAAAATTCTAACTGAGTCTGATCATAAGAGAATATTTCATTTAACAACTAAATCTTCTTTTATCTGTTTGTCTATATAAGTAATGACTGCTAATTGCCACATTTACTGTGTGGATATGTCGATGTTTATGATTTCTTCAAATTTGGCAAAGATCTATTGTACTTATATGAATTTTGTATTTAGAGAAATATTTTATACTTTAATACTGTTTTCTTTATTTGGTTTAGAGAATGTGAAAGCCATGTGTTTGAGATAAGTCCCATCTGTTTCAAGTAAGATAGTGATGCATGCTTCTTCTGCAGTATAGTAATTATTGAAAATAGTATTGATATATTTCTCTTCTTCTTTTCCTTTGCTATGGGTAAAAAAAAAAAACAGTAAGCATGTTCAAGCTCTTTGCAATGTATGCAATCTTTTGGTTAGTGGTTCTTCTTGAGACTTTTAATACTTTAATGTCTATTTTAACTTATTCTTTTTTAAATCTTGTTATTGGATCAATCAGTAATCTTGGTCTGGATTTGTCTATTCTATTGACTGATGTATTTTTGTGTGAGACTTCATGCTATTGCCCACTGAATTTAGATCTTGTCTGGCTGCTATTACCTGATTCTTCCATTTGTATATCTGAGTCATTTATTCTTGCTACTGTGAATAAGGTAGAAGAGTCATTGCTTTATTTAGTTTCTTGAATATTTCTACTTTTATTGCTATTATTAGTTTGTGTATCTTATATAATCATTTCTTTCACTTTGTCACTTCAAGTTGATTGTTTCTGATTAGTTTTCTTTTCTTTAGTAGTTTCTGTATCTGTGATTGTAGTCTAGCTGATATTCTAGTTCCTTAATTATTCATTTCTAATGTTTTCTGGAAAGGTTTCTCTCTTTTTTTCTTTGTTTTTTGGATTTGACTTTGTTATCTCTGTATGGGTTTTTTTGTATAACAATCTTGTGTTACCTTTTGTCAGGATGTTTTCATTGTAGTTGGATCTGCCCTGGATATATGGGCTTTTTTAGTCTCTAAGAAAACTCATCTTTCTATTCACTTTTCTTCTTATTTCCTAAAATTACCTAAAAAGAAAATTTTTAAGAGAAAAAGAATTAGCAGAAAAGTGGTTTTTTTTTTAAAAAAAATTTATATATATTATATTTTAATACTAGTTTTATTTATTATATTTTTTTCAAAAAATTTATATGTAATTTTTAAAGTTTTTATTATTATTAAAAATTTTTTTTCCTTTATTAAATTTTTATTTTTGAAGAATTTTGATTAACTATCATTATAAATCATAGAATAATTAATAAAAAATAAAAATATTTAACAATAATAAAACTTTAGAATATATTATAAAAAAAAAATTTTTTTTAATAAGTACAACAGGTTTACTTTATTAATTTTAATATAGTATATATTACTTAAATTAATAAATTATTTATCAACTCTTTTTTTTTATATAACCTCTATACTATTCTATTAAAAAGTCAATTGATTTTAACAATCACTTATGGCTTATTACTTCCATAAGAAACTAATATATCTAGGCTCTATTAACATTGATATTAAAGATATGAAAAATATTGTATTTTGTTTTAAATATATTGTCTATTATGTTTATTGTATCAGCTAGTTAAAGTCTATTTGATACAATCTATTCTTGAATGTTTTTATAGCTTTTTTTTTTCTTTCTTTTTGTGATAGTTATATTGATTTCCATGTCTTTTTCCTATTGTAACATTCTTCTATATCTATCAATTTATATATTAAATATCAGGTTATGCCTTTTATTAATTATATACTTATGTCTACTTTAGTATATATAATATATATTACAGATCTATTCACTTATGTATCTTATATGATAAACTAATTGGTTATATATATCAATAAGTAGTATCACAATAGATCGTATCCGATCAAATTTTGACTAGATTCGATTCAATTTGGTTTTTATAAACATAAATTGGATATGGATCTAAGTCATTTTAAACTGATCCGATCTGATTCAAAACTATAACAGTTTGATTCAATTCAATCTAATCCAAATCTGAATCTGAATTCAATTAGGATTTGATGCAAAAACAATTTGAAATTGATTTGGTACATTTTGAATTTGTTTCAAAATATGTTCAACTATAATTGCTTTGATTTAACCAAATTAAATTAAATATATTTAAATTAACTTGGCTTTATTTTAATAAAAAAAATTTTTAACTAGTATATTTTCTTTCAGAAGTATTTTTTAACTTTAAATTTAAAAAAATTTTTTTTATTAAATTTAAATAAATTTATTTACACAACCTATGGTTATTTGCTTGCTTCTATATTAATATACTTCACTCTATAGTCAGTACTCTCTAAAATAACTTGATTTTTTATATCATTTTTTTTTTTTTTATTATCAATGTTTCAAATACTTACAAATCATGTTGATCAGTCAATAATTGATTATGTTAATAATCTATATTATATGCTTCTTTTTTACTTTCTTTCTATTTTTTTATAGCCGATACTGTTTTTTTGATCAAATTTTGGAACAATCCATAAATTATACCTTTTATCAGTAATACTGTAGTACCATGCAATTCATTCTCTAGTTAGCAATAAAGAGTGTTTCCTAGTAAAAATTGAGGCAATTTTAATTTATTAATAACTTAAATTTTTATTAATTTGTAATATTTAAAAAATACCTGTTATTTCAACTTTAATTCCTATTTAACTATATAAAAGTTGTTTCCATCAAATCCTCTTCACTGCCAACAAATTTTTTATTATTAACAGAATATATTCTTCTCAGACAAGTAGTTACAATTGCATGATCCAAAAATTAAGATCAGTGTAAACAAATTTGCTGTATCTCCAGGTTATATAGGTCTCACATAGACCTAAAAAATGGTTTAAATATATTTTTTTATTATCGAAAGAAACTGTAATTCCTTTGTTAATAGTACCATATTTGTTGCTATCTAGCTGGAATAGATTATATTCTTCTATTTTTTTTTATATACTTGAGGTCACATCTTTAGCAAATATATGCATGACATAGTTGAAAAGAAAACTGTTCATCATTACAACTTTCTCTTCTTATAAATATTGCCTTTTGAATCCTCGTAATTTAACAGGTATGTTATGCATATGGGTAAATATTTCACTTTCTCTTGTCGAAAGATACCTGCAAACATTAACATTAATAAAGTTTTAAAAATTAAAAATTTAAGTTTAGTTAAATATATACCCTGCAGTTGTTAAGGCACCTTGGTCCAATTCTTTGATTTTTGGTGATCAGGCAACTTGTTAGTACAAAACAAACATGTTGATAATTGTGCTTCTCATAAGTTCAAATATATCAGGACCAATATGATTTCAGTATACAACCAGTATTACCTTGTTGGAGGCTTTATTACATATTATTATTTTTTCATTTTTTTTATTATTATTGGAAGACTGGAGGTAGCATCGATCGTAGGTATATGGAAAAGCAAGGGTTTTTTTTTTCAAATATCCATTTTCCTTTTATTTTTTTTTTTATTGTAATCAGAAAGAAGGTCAATATATATCATTTTTACTGCATATATCTCTGCAAGGTACTTTTTAGTTAATAAAATTTTTTTGCCCTGTAATTTAATTAAGTTAATACAGTTACAAAAAAATTGCAAAAATTTTAACTTAAAAATTTTTTATGGATCTTTTTTTTGGATTTTTTTATATTATCAATATCAGTCCTCAAAGCAATAGCAGTATTTTTCAAATCATTATCACAAGTAACCAAGAATCTTAAAAAATCATTCTACCAGTTGACCTGATATTGTTTTATTGTTAATAAACTTGAAAAAATATATAGATATTTTTTATTATATTTATATTCTGATAAGTATTGATGTTAGGATCAGAAATGGCCAGGCGAACATTTAGCAAGTAGTATATCGGTTCACTTAAAAATGCAGTATATTTTATTGGATTATTGTATTTTTGTGATACAAGAAAATAAAGAGCAGCAATGAAGGTTTTTAAATTGAGACATTTAAAATTAGCTTAATATATACAGTATTCTACTAATGTAAAATAAAAATCGATAGTCAAAATAGCCTATTGTTAATAAAATTTTATATACTAATCCAGGATTTTTCACTGGTAACATATGGTATTGACTGGCACTTGCAAATAATGTTCAATAACAAGCTTGTCTGCACTAGTTCAGAGTTTTCACTAGAGATACAAGGCATCTTTGCTGCATTATTCCTGCTTTAGTACTGACATAGCAAAGGTTGCTAGTCCAAGGTTTCCCATTGAAGGCAATATCAATACTGCATTGATACTTGAAGCACTATCTTGTATAGATATGGACCTGCCTACACTAGTCCAGGATTGCCCACTGGAGGCACATAGCATATTTAATTGATATAATATATAAAGGGTATATCAATTTAAAAATTTTCTCTACTCACTCTTTGTAAAAAAGAATTGATAATTTTTTGCAGCTTGACAACTTTCATTGACTCAGTCCATATTAGTTGAATAGTATCATGATTAATACTGACAGCAAAAAAGTAACAACAGGGGATTACAACATTGATAAATATTGTTTACTTGTTTATGGTATAAACTAAAGACTTGTAATCAATTATAGCTGAGGTCAAAAAACTGGAAAACAGGAATTACAATTAGTACTAGCAGTAATAAAATAATAGTAACAGCATGTACAGTTTGACAAAGCATTGTTTACCTGTGGCTATAGAATGCAAAACTTGTGGTCAACTATGGATCAATAGTTGAAAGACTGGGAATTGACAAAGTTAAAACTGGCTGTTAAATGGTCAATAAAATATAAAAAAAAAAAAAAACAAGTATATATATCAAGCAAAAGCTATAACAAGTTAGTAAAAATATAAAGACAGCTAGTGTGTTGCTTATATTGGTTGGCAGAAGAAACTGGTTAGCAGTAATAATAAAATCGATCACAATTTTTTTTATAAGCCAATCATTTTTTTTTTATAAATTGATCACATCCAATCGCATATCTCAGATTTTATACAGATTTACATCCATATTTTTATTGTTGATTTACCATATTATTGATTTTTAACAATTACGATGCTTATACTAGGCTAATAATTACATTACTTCTGCTTGTAATTTTAGTATTTATAATAACAATACCTGCTTTAAAATTATTTGTTTTAACAATTGCTTCTTTAATAAAACAATTCTATTTTTAAACTCCAATAAATATAATTTTAACAACCATAATTAGAGCCAATAAGGCTTTTATTAAATGCTATTTTATATATAAATAGTATTAAAATTTACATGTCAAGTAAAATTTTAATTGCTACTTATTAGAGGTCCTTGCTACCATAACTTTAAACATATACATGCACTTACTGTTTTATCTAAAAATGGGTTTCTTTTATCAGTAATTAAATTTTTACTAGTTGAAAAAACCTGTTTCACAGATATATTAGTTGTAAATATTACTAAGTAATCATGTACAATACATGCCAAACGTGGAAATTGCTGTTCATTTATTTTCCACCATTTTAAAATATTTGTTTCCTCTGTTACCTGAGGTAATAAAAAATATAGCTGTAATTTATTTTGATTTTCTATATGTCATTGCTTGAATAATTTTGCCCTAATTGTATTATATGTCTCACTCATTTCAGTAGCTTCTACAGTTCTTGAATTTAATTTTCCATAATTTTGAAAAATATCATCAACACTAGAAAATAAAAAATATTTAATATTAGCAAGTTATATTATAAACAAGCATAAATACAATAAATATATTTACTCTTTTTTTTATCTCTTCAATTAAATTTTTTCAACTATTTTCAACAAAGTATTCTATTTTAAATCACAGATCTAAAACAATTGTCAGTGTATAAATTTTATTTATTTTATTATAATATTCTAAAATTTTATCCTGACATATTTTTGCTACTTCTTTAATGTTTGAATTATCCTATTATTGTCAATAGTATCTTCCAAATGATCAATTAAAATATTATATAATAGAATTGTAAAAGAAAGTATTGGATATATTGATACTGATACTATTGTAGTTGCTTCATGAAAATATCCGAGAAATTTTATTATTTGTTAAAATATATTTCAATCATTATCTATAGATACATAGTTTTTTAATTTTTGACTTGATACCATAAAGTATTCTAATTGCCTACAAATATATAGTAAACTGTTTAAATTATATTAAATAAATATTAAATAATATGAGATAAACATACTATTTTTAGTTGTATAGCATGTGCAACCATGTTATATGTTGAATTTCACTGAGTTTCTATATTTAAAATAGGTTTTAAAGTTTTTATTTACTGATTTTTGCAAGTATCATTTAATTTTTCCAACTGATAAGGTGATAATCATATTTTTTTTTTTTTTTTTGAACACACACAACTTTGCCCATTTTATTGATTATATACATTATATTTACTCTTGTTTACAAAGCAATTTTGTAGACTTTTTTTATGCTTGATGAAACAATAAAACCAATTGATACTCAACCCATTGTGACATGTTGTCCTTTGATAAGGTACTAATATATCTAGACTTCATTAGAATATATGGTGAAAATGTTGAAGATATATGTGAACCCTTTGATAATCTCTTTCACTAAATTAGTCTGATCTCTGGTACTTTTGTTGCCATGTCTCTATATGAATAGAATTGTATTTGGTTACTTTTTTTTTGCTTTGTCTTTTTTATTGTATTTGTGATGCCTTGTGCCTTTTCCCATGTTTGTAGATATTCGTATCTATCTCTTCAGATATTGTATATAATAAAACAAATGTTGGTAGTAAAACTGCGAATGGTCTCTATGACCATGTCTGGATTTATGAACCTCCTGATAATATTTATTATATTTCTACTAATGGCTCCTTTGATTATAAGATTCCATAGATTCAGTTTTTGAATATGCTTGCATATTTTCTCTTTTGTAGCATGTGGGCTCTTTTTTTCTGTTCTTGTTATGATCTCATGGTATATTGTGGAAATGATTATTTTCTTAATATCAATTCCATGGTGTAGACATTTGAAAAGATAGATTCTGTCTTCAATCACAGTGCATATAAAGCATTGGATGGTTTTGTATATTATGGGTTTTCTGATATGCAGCTTGTCTATAGTCAGAAGTTTAGAGTTCCAGAGTTTGATTGTGAATCTTCATTAAATATAATCAAAGTTATCTATATATATGCCAGTGAATCTTGATGAATGGAGTAATTTTTTAATGACTTCTAATCTATATCTTCTCGCTATGATAACAGGATATTATTGTTTCTTTTATAGTGGACTTATTTGTATGTCAGTTCAGCTTGATGGATCTGTTTAAGTGTTCTGTGGATGGAATCAGATATTTCAGTTGTTCTATTGTATATAAAAGATATAATCATGCTCTCAAAAATGATTGTGGTTACAGTGTCATCTTCTGTAATATTAATCAATGCTTTTTTTGCAGTCTTATTTGCTATATCAATTGTAATGGTTATACCTTTGTCTTTAGCAATTTTTGTCCAATAGATTACTCAATTTGATGCTTGAATAATTGAGTGTAGGTTATAAATGAGTTGTATTCTGAATTATTTTTAGTTTTTTGTGATTCGATATTGGTTAATTCCTTAATTAGTTTGATGTTTATCTTTATGGTGACTACATGTGGTGTGTATACTATAGCGATCATAGTTGCAAGAATTTTGGCTCTAAATACTAATACTTGTTCAGTGATTTTCATTTCAATCATTTCTAGATTGTTCCCGAGGTTGTCATTAAAGACCATGCCAATTCCTATAGATGTGTGTTGTTCTGGATTGAAAGCTTCATCAGTTGTGATATGGATTTCTTCTTTTACTTGTATCATTTTCCAGGTATCATTGAGTTTTTGCTTGACTAGATTGGTCAGTGCGAGGAGTTTAATCAGTTTTTTGATGGTGGCAGATGTGCTGTCTATTTGTATAGTATTTAGAGTATTATTGAGTTCTTGTATCCATTTATTGTGCTGTTAAGTGAAATCTGTATAGAGTACAAGTTGATTTTGAAGTTGATGTGACTGGTATTGCTATGGTTGTATATTATGGTGCCTTGAAATAGCACATGCCAGGGTGCTTGTCTATATTCTTGTTGAGATCACAGCCAGTACATTTTTTAACTGGAGACTCATCAGTCATGTTGTAATGGTGTAGTTCGAGTATGTTTTTCTTAGAGCTGATGCGTTTGCCTAGGGTAATGGTGTTGTTCTTCTATTTGATAAAGTATCAGAATAAGTCTGGTTCTGGTGGGTCTTCCATGTATCTCTGCCTGATAGATTTAATTTATGCTTCAAGATTGATTGTATTATATGTTTCGTGATTATTTATGTAAAGTTGAATGGTTGATTTGAGCTATTGATACCATAATGGCTCTTTTCTCTTATTTGTTTTGTTGTATAGAGCTCCCACTTAATGTTACTCGAGAGTCTTGATATGATATGTGTTGAGTATCTATTTGACCCAGATTAAGTTGTATATTTTAAGACTTTTTCTTCTCTTATTGTAAGTTGTCATATTTATGATATTTTTGATATATGTCAGTTTGACTGTATAGGTACTTTGTTCTGTGTATCGATGTATAGAGATTTTTTGTGCTTGGATTTCTCTGAGGAAGTTTTGTATAAAGTTGGTCCAAGGTTGTAGACTTTTGGGCACTGTTTAAAGATATTCAGACTTTGCCATGCCACCCATTGTAACTATTGTGTTCATAGTCTTATTATTCAACCTGCTATATTGTTGCTGACATAGAGTTCTTGTATATTGCTACAGTATTTCTGTATCTGTCATATACACATTTCCATGATATTGTATAGAGTACTACTGTGTATTATTAACTTTGGGGCAGAAGATGCTAGTTGAACTCTTTTTCGAAAGCTTGTTCAAATTTTTCTATCTATCCAATTTGTCTCGTGTTCTGAGAGCAACAAGTTCATTAAAAGATATTTGATGGATGAAAAGAGGATGTGATTCAAGATGTATGCATGCATATTGTCTGTGATATTTTTATGGGCTATAATGTTTCTGATCTTGCAGGTTTTTTTTATAATAAGTTTTCTTTGATACTTTTTTCCTTTCATTTGCTCATGCCAGACTCCCAATACTCTGATGGCTTGTGTTTTAAGAACTGAAGAGATTGTTTGACCTTGAAAAACCAGGCTGTCTTGTGGCACATTGAGTATCATAAGTTCAGACTTGGATGGATTAACTATGATTCCATTGAGGTAATAGAAGAAAGAACAAATTTTTGTGATATCTTCTAGTTGCTGGTGATTTTGAGTAATGATTGTGATGTCATCCATATATACTGTTATTGAAATATTTATTTTGATTGGGCTTCCATTGTCTAGTATAGGTTTTTAGCATTCCATTTGATAACCTTTCATCTTGCTTACTTTAATAATAAGGGGATCATAATAGATGTATCAGAGGAGGGGATATTGTATCCCCTTGATTTATATCCTCTTCAACTTTATATGGATCAGTAAGTTCGAAAAAGGTGATAACTTTGTTGGATCTATCTTTGAAGCAGTCTGTAATATTGTTGATTAGTTTGTTTGGAATTTTGATTCGTTGTAGTACTGAGATTAATTTTTGTGTATTAACAGAGTCGTAGGCTTTGCTCATGTCTTGAAATAACATGTGATATGGTTTGTTTCTTTTCTTGCATCCTCCAACATTTGGTTAATGATTGTGATCAGTTCATATATACTATTTCCAGGTAGTACTACCCAGTTGTTTTCTAATAAGATAGGATATGAGCTAAGTACTTTAGTTTGTCAATTATTGATTACTTTGGTGAATAGTTTCTTTATTAATTCGAGGAGGGTGATGGGTTGTATTATGTTGATATTGTGTTGCCACTCTTTAGATTTCAGAATTAAATATATTGTATCTTTTTTTCACTCTTTTGGAAGTTTTCTTTAACTAGGATTTGGTTAAACATATTAGTTATGGTTTTCATTGCTTCAGTGCTGATATGTTTGAATACAGTGTATAGTATGTTGGAGAGACCAGGAGTTGATTTGTTGCTAGAATTAGTGATAACTTCCTTAACTTCCTCAATAGTAATTGGAACTGTTGTGTGTGTACTATTCTGGATCTATCTCTCTGATTGGTTAATATTTTTGTTACTATATAGTGCCTTTATATTCGAAGATGTGTCTGCATTGAATCCATATTTGAAAATGTTGTTTGACTTGTTCCTTTATTTTGTCAGGATCATTGATTAATATGTGTTCTGTGTCAACTTCTTTGATCAATTTGTTTGTAATTATGTTTTTTTTGGAATTCTCCAGAATTGATCTGATCATCCTTTTCTTGTCTGTATAAAACTATTGATTTCTTTTGTTGTAGGAGATAATGATATTGCTTTTATATTTCTCCCTAATTTCTCATTTCTTTGCCACTTTTTCAAGTTTGATAAACATGTCTATTTCAATGATAGTTTTCTGTGCTGTCTAGTTATTAGACCATGGATGAATTGAAACCTTTTCTTGGATGGCTGCCTATAGTTTCACTATCTTGTTAGTGTTCATTTTTTTAGGTGATCTGTTGTGTAGAAGAATCTGTTTATGATATTGATTCATTTGCAATAGAAGGATAGTTCTTGTGGTGGAATAGAACTTTGGTCTATTTTTTTGTTTCTTGCAAAATTTAGGAATATATTTTGAAGCAGCCTTAAGCATTGTATGTCTGAGTTGATTCTATTGTCTATCTACATTGAAGCAGTGGTGATCTGAAATATCTTTGTTTTTTATCAATAGTGAATTGATTTCTACATCAAAGGCTTTCTATTGTTGTTGTGTAGTGTGTTCCCAAAAATATCTTGTGTTTCTGTTGGGGTGGTAAAGTTGCTTGTTTTTAGCTTTAATGTATTAGCTTTCTATATGTATTATCTATATATTGTGGTCTGTTACAATATCTATGTTGTCTGAAATGAATATATCTAAGGTATACCATATTGGATAGGCACTGGTCCAGATCATGTCAATTCTACTTGCTGAGGTTTCATAGTGTATTTGTAAAGGAGTATACCATATATATTCTCTGCTGTATGGGTTGTGATATCTATATGAATTAATCATATATAGTTCTTGGAGTTTTTGGCAGTTGTTGTTTATTTAGTCTTTGTGTATTTTTTTGTTGACACTGTGTCTATTTAATATAGAAGATATATAATGTTGAAGTTACCACTTACTATGATATGCTAGTTGTCGTGATTGTGTTGTTTGATTCATTTTATGATTTGTTTTGTATTTCATTTTTCATTTTTCCTATTGCAGCTGGAAGATAGGTTCCTATAATTCTGCAATATGTTTTGTTCGAAAGTGCCAGGTTTATACAAATGGCTTAGGATTGGTATTTTGGACTTTGATTATTCGATTGGATAAGGGTTTCTTTATGACAACTCTGATATTCACTCCAATGGGTCTATCCCTTGTCCACAATGTTAAGTATTCATATGTTTTCTATATCATTATGTCTTGGTCTGTTCCATTAGTTTCTGTTGAGATAATAATGTTCCACTTATTGATTTGCTATGTTGTGAATCACGTTTCTCTCTTCAGTTGATCATTGAGACCTCTACAGTTGAGTATGGTCACAGTTCAATATGGACTGTTGTTGTCTATTTCCTTTATTTGCTCTTGTTGTATGCTAATGCTATTGAAGATATCATGTGTATGTGACAAGTTGTTGTATTGATCATGTGGGGAGTATAGGTTGTTGTTATTGTTGTATGGGGTTGTCTTATTTATTGGA
>CAJVPT010002642.1:0-17129 GCA_910592055.1 Acaulospora colombiana
AGTCTGGGTTTCTTTGCCTGTGTTGGTGAAGTTTCTTTTCTGATAGGGTCGGCCTTACCCTTGGACATACTGTTTTCATTGTAGTTAGGCCTGAGGTTGGAGTTTGCACTCCTAGTTGTTCGGTTCATATTGTTCGCTTTTTCCAATTCTACTGCGTCACAGGTGAACGGGGTCAATTTCTTGTTTTTGAGAACTCTCATAATAGTATTGATTTCTTTTAAGACTCTTTCTTTGAGCTTGATTACAGTTTTCTGATTGCCTATCCATATTTCCAGAAATCTTGCTTGCTCTCTTCTATCTAACTCTCTAATCACTTCTTTGTTGATTCTTGTATGAACTTCTTCTGAATAGTGATTAAGATTATTGATAATAACCAAAACTGACTTGTTGCTATTGATCTGAAAGTCATTTGCTTTGTAAAAGATCCTTGCTATTTCTAGGATCTTTTCCATATCTTCTTTGGAACTTGCTATTCATGTGGTATTATCCATAAAAGCTATAGCTGTGTGTCTTAATTCTAGCTTTTTAGTGATGGTATTATTTAGATCAGGGTTTCATGAGACTTCCATTTTGTATTCCTGTTCTATGTCTTCTTGAATTTTGTATAGCAAAGGGTCATAGAAAATTCTTCACATCAGTAGTGGGATGGTTTCTTCTTGGTCTATTTCATCTGCTACCCTTATTGGTTCTGTGAGATCATTCTCAAATATTACTTTGAACACCCTATTTTGGAACAGGCTCATCCTAATCTTGATAAAACCTTTGGGCACTTTGATCCCTTTCATTGCTTTGGTTAGCATTTTCAGGCTAATGGTATCATATGCCTTGGCTATATCTTGAAAGAGTATCCATAGCTCTTTTTTATTTTCTCTTGTATCTTTGCAAATGTTATTGAGAATTTGAATAAATTTTGCTATGCTTTTTTCTAACAATCCTGCATAGTTAAAATCTCTAAGAATATTGTTAATCTTGCAAATATTTTCTATTATGATAGTTAGAATTTTTATGAAACACTTTCTAGTAACTTCCAGCAGTATTATTGATCTTGTGTTTGCTAATTCACATCCCTATTGTTTTAGTTTAGCTATTGGATATATGTGGCTTTGTTTTCAACATATAGATATAACTTCCTATTTTAAGAAGGTATTCAGTATCTTTCACAGGTATTCTTTTCCTTCTTGACTTAATTTCTTTAGTATTCTATAACTAATCTGGAATTTTCCTGGGGCTTTGTTATTTGGAAGTGCATGGAGAGTTTCTACCAGTTCTTCATGTGTAATTGGTTCTGGAAGATTGTTGTATCATATATCTTGAATGTACTGCTTGGGATCATAATTTTTTTTCCACTCTTTAGTAAGATTGGTAAAGTTGGCATTTTGCTTTTTAAAGGTCTCTTGATGATATTTTCTTATTTCTTTTTCAATTTCTTTTTTGTTTGTCATTATGTATTCCATACCATCTTACTTGACTTTGACCTGGTCAAGTACTATTTTGCTTCTTTTTTATTTGTTGGTGAGTTTACCATCTTTTTTTGATTGTATTTGAGATTATCACATCTAAGTTCTAAAGCTAATTTGATCTTCTCTTTTACTTTTTTAACTTCTAAGTTTTGACTTATAAACTTGAGCTCTTCTATTGCATTTTGGATATCTTTTTTCAAGGGTATCCAGGGAATATTGGAGATGTTATATTGGATGCAATAGTTTTCTATCTGATGATATGAATCATGATATTTTGTTTTTTAATAGCCATACTAAGCTTCTGCACCTTTGTTATTTTTTTTAATACCTCCACTTTCTTAAAGACTTTTTAATTAAAGAGTTCTTCTGTACTGTATAAATTTTGGACTGTATTTGGATCGTTTCTCCTTATTTGATACTAGTTTCTTGATTTCTAATTTATTAAAAGCTGTCCTATAAATTAGATCTTTGAAGGTTTTTCAGATTTTATTTGCTAGCAGTTTTCTTTCATTTTTATCAGGTTCCTCATTGAGCATAGACTTCAAGAAAGATTTGAGTTTATGGTTCAGGCTTTCTCGAAAGGCTTGTCATTATTTAAGGGATATTCCTTTTAGATCAATCCTTCGTATTTTGGGGTTGTGCAGTATTTAACAGTCTTGTTTCTTATAAATAAATTATTATTATATAGGATTATCAAAAGCATAGTGTGATCACTTCTGATAGTTTCTTTCATGTCTTGATTGTTGAATTGTAGGATTGTGTATTTTGACAAGCTCTGTGACATCTAGATAAAATCTATTTTGCTATTGCTTGTAATATCTTGCCTTGTAGGAGTTTTGTCATTTCCTTCCCATATTGCCTGTATATCTAAAAAAACACATTTGTCAAGAAAGTTAAATAGAGAAATTTCAGGTCGCTATGAGGGTCTAAAACATGTCCTGGATGAGGATTCACTATCCTCTAATGGGTTGTACACTGCATTAAAGTCACCATTAAAATTGTGTAAAAGCCCTGCCTATGTTTTTCTCTAATATAGCTTATTAAATTGTCTTGTACTTTCTTGCATCTATGTTTATCTGATAGAATATAAATCTGTATAATACAGATTTTGTTCTTCTTTATCAATATGTTGATGGTAATCATATAACCATCTACCTCTTCTACAGATGCTAATTGTTTTTCAAGATCTTTTTTTATTAGTAGACTTATTCCTGCATCATATAGGATATCTTTGTTAGTACTATGGAAGTGTTTGTATTCTTTCTTATTACTGAAAGAACCATTTTGCATTACTGTGTATTAGCTTGGTCTTGTACAATTCTATTACTTTTATATCTTGCTCGCTTATATTTTCTATAAGACTATATTGATTAGTTATGTTGGTGATACCCCTTATATTATACTGTATGTACCTATTTTTATTACACTTTTTTTAATGTCATTTTCCTTATCTCTGTTATTACTTTGCTTTTCTTTTTCTTTTTCTTTTTTGTTCAAAAAGTCAGTTTTTTCACTTTGTAAGAATTTTTCTAGATCCAAATTATCTAATTGTATACTGTTATACTCTTTTTATTGATGTTTGCCCTTCTTTGAAGTTTCTACTGGGGATAAACTGGGCTTTTTTTCTCTCTTATTATCTTGGACAACTGGTACACCTTTTTAGGAGCAATTTACCCCTCTTCTATGTATATTATTTGTCTATTAGGAGCTGTTCTATCCTCTAGTCTAGCTATTCTGCCACTTAACTTTTCTAAGTTGTTTAAAATATGATATAGTGGATCTTCTTTATTTTCTGTTTTTTTATTTGACATATACTTGTCAAAACTACTGTACTAACTAGATCTTGGGTTTCCAATAGGTTCTCTATTGCTTCTTGTGGCTGAGTTCTTAAGTCTTTTATTATTTTTTTTCTTCTCCTACCAGTTTGAGTTCTATAGGATCTTATTTGATCTCTTGGAAATGGATCTCTTGGGTGTTTCCTTCTTGAAGATTGATGATTCTTACTATAAAAGAAAAAGGAACTAATCGATTTATTGTCAGATAATAAGTCTATAGGTACCTCATTGTCTATTTCAACTTTTATATCTTGTGCTTTGGCTCTTTTTCTTTCAGTATTATAGGTTTTTTCATTTTCTGTTATTGTATTTTTTACACTCCATGATAGGCATAGCCCTTGTAAGAAAATATGTTATTTGCAAACTTTGTTAAGGGCCTCTCTTGGTACAAAGCACATGATTGTAAAGTTTTGTTTCTTCAGTGTAAAGGAGTTTCTTGGGGTGTAACATGCTTTTGCTTCTGTACCATTGAATGCCCTGGCTACCAAACTTAAGTAGAACTTGTTTGGGCCTAGTAGTCTTGCAGAATTTTTGTTTCTTTCTATTAAAATGTCATTAATTTCTCTGTCTGTCAGTTTTTTTCTGAAGAAGATGGCTCAAGTAGTTTCTGTTTCTAAGGAGGTCATCCATAATGTTTCTAGATTTGTCTTGAGGTATCTATGCTACTTGATATAAGCCTTAACCCTTGTTTTTATTTTGACCTTATAGATATATATATTTCGTATCTTACCATACCTTTTGAGATATTCTTTTATAAAATGTTGTGAAGTTTTGTGTGCTATATCTATTAGACTAATATGCCATATATTCTCTTCCTCTTTTTCTTTTCTTGATTGAAAGATCTTCTTGTCTAATATCTTTATATTTTGTGTTAGGTTGGTACCTTTGTTTTCAAGTTGTTGTAGACTGAAAGCTTCTTCCTTTCTATTTATTTCTTCTAAACATTTGAGAAAATCTTCTTCTTTCTTCAGATGGAAACTCAACCATTCATTTTCATTGATAAATTATTTGTGAAGAAGGTTGCGCTTGTTTTGTGGCAATTTTAATATGTTACCCAAGTATACTTTAGTTTCTTCTTTATTGTCACCTAGAATATTGGCTGTCATTGCCCCTACTTTGTATTTGCCCTTTTTGTTTATGAAATAGGGGTTTAGTATTGAAGTTGCTTGCCTGTTTTTTGTAGCATAAGAGCTGCATTTGCTTATATTTTGGCCTTGAATTTTGCCTTTGAGAGTTTTTGCTTCTATTTTCTCCTGTTCTTGACCTTCCACCATTGTTATTTCATTATCTAATATTGATCCATTTTTTACATCGATAGTGATCTCTATTGAAATGAGTAGTGTTTTTGTTAATTTTTCTTTAATTATGTCCAGATATCTATCTTCTATATAGGGTTGAAGTAAATTCTCTTTCTTTTTCTTTCTTTCATGCCAAAGAAAGGTAATATATTGTATAAGGATTCATTCCTTGTGAAATATTGTATTATCTATTCTTAGGATTTTGGCAATAATATTATCCAGTATAGTATATATTTATAGAGCATCTATTATTATGCCATTATTATTGGTCATACTTTTTTATTTAGCAATTTGTTGCATAACCCATAGTTTGCCTGTTTTATCATGCTTTTTTACCAATTGAACTAGCATATCAATAATATTATCTTCTCTATTGTTTACTATCAGAAGTATCTACTTTGCTTTATTTATAATAGGGTATATATGTGGATTGATATTATTGTTGTATTGTTATGCTGTATTATGAATAGTCATATGAGCAGATTAATATGTATCTTTAGTACTATTTTAGTAATTGTTGACAAAATTTTATGTGTAATGCTTGTTGTTTTTGACTATAACCTTGTTTTTGTATGTGTCATAATCTTGTTTTGATTAGGCATGTGTCATTTCTCCTTTTTTGCTTAGATTTTTTATCAGTTTACATAGACTTTGTTTTATTTTTTACAGACCCCTGACACTCAGTTTATGTTGATCACTTTCTGTTGTGATAGTTGTGTTTGATAATCTTGTCAATTTAAGTCACACTTGTTGTACTATTGTAATGGACTTTTATTAAACTTATTTTGACAAAAGCTTTATATATGTATTATGTTTGTGCTACTCTAGTAATATGTTTTGTGTGTATGGAGATGAGGTATGTACATTAGACTGTTTAGATCTTGGGAAGCTTTGATGTTCTTCTGGATCTTGAAGAATTTGAGGTTTGCTTAATTTATTGAGCAAATCTATTTGCTTTAAGATTTCTTATAGTATTTAAAAAGGTGTTAACCTGCACTAGCCTGGCTACAAGCTCTGTGAAGTTGATATTAGCTCCCCTTTTCTGATTGTGAATCAGTTTATGTTAATCTATTTTCTTCTCTTTGGCAAAAAGAATATAGTCAAGTTTATGTTTTATGTTGTGTTTTCCTTAGTAATTACTAAATTAGAGCTATGCACAAATGTTGTTTTCTGTGCTAAGATATCTGCTGTGTATTGATGTTGTAAGAGAGTATATGTCTTGAGTTATGTGTATTGTCTCTTTCCTTGAATATATTACCAAAAAAAGAAATTTCTAAGGATCTGAGAGATTTGCGGAAAGAGTTTTTATTGTTTATATAATTATTGATTTTAATAATATTTATCTTTATATTTAAAAGATCTATGGGTCTGTAGTGCAGTAGTTAGCACTCCGTAGGTCATATCACAAGGTCACTAGATTAAATCCTTCAGGAGGCAACTCTTGATGCTAGTAGATTTACCTATTGGCATAACTGTAAACTAATCGATACTTCTGAATATAACTCTGATTACTGGTCAAATAGGATTTTTGATGTGGTCACAGGATGGTCTATATAAAGATTGTAATATGGTTAATTTCTGAAATTGGATAGAATTATTTTAACACAACCACATTACTGGAAAAGAATCAGTAATAAGAAGAGTAGATATTGAACCAGTAGTATATTGTCAAAGAAAGGAATAGTAAATCAACTGAAGGAAACTCCTGTTCTCTACCTTAGTATTGAGACGTCTGTTCAAGAATTCAAGTATGTGACTGTGCCAAGTTTCATATTCTTGACTATCAGGAGGCCTTGGTGGAAGAAGAAATTTGCAAACCACTCTGAAGGATTAAGCAATTTGAAAAGTCCAGGATAAAGAAAATTCGATGGCCTGATAACTAGACTACTTTTAATATAAATAAAATTGTTCTGAAAAAATTAAGAAGGAATCGAACATCTTTCTAAATAGGTAGTAGTTATATATAGAAATAGAATAGATATAACTACTCATATAGATAGATTTACTTCAAAATGTATAATTACTTATTGACAAATATGTAATAAGAGTTTGTACAGATCCTTCAATTGTGACTCCGAGAAGGAAAGTCTGATGTATCCATGAAATCTGTATAACATATATGTTAATAAAAGATGTGGCCTAAAAGATCAATTACTCTAGACAAAATAATCATAGAAGAAGGGGAAGCGATAAACTTCCTGATGGAACTGAAGAAAATCAAAGCTACAATTAGAAAACATTTCAAAGACTGGACCCTAACAAGAAACATCATAGCAATAACTGACCACTTCTCATAGAAAGAGGAATACAGATCCAAGAATAGCATTGATCATAGATGATATAACACAATCCTAATAGAAATATCTAAAGAGAAGTTTAAAAGAGCAATCAAAGATAAAAGCACAAAGTCCTCTTTAGGAAAAAATTAGATCCTATATTTAGTATACAAGAAATTGGACAAACTGGCCTTGGAAGAAATTAGAAACATTTTCAATCAAATCATTAAAGAAGGCTCTGTACCTAAGGAATGAAGTAAAGGAGCCATATACCTGATATCCAAATCAAAGGACTGGCAGAACAACCTAGATATAACAAGACCAATCACATTACTGGATATAGAAAAAAAATCTTTGCCAAGATTTTAATCGACAAAATCACTTCATGCCTAACAAAGAACATGATCTTATCAAAACTAAACTGGGCTGTACTATCAGGATACAGTATACAGGAACCCATCCATATTATAAACAATATAATCGAGCATACCAAAGAAACAAAAAAACAAGTATGGATTTTCAGCCAAGACATGTCAAAAGCTTACGATTTAGTAAATTTAAATATGCTGACCAAGGCTTTAGAACAAATAAAGATTCTGATACAGATAATTAATATTCTACAAAATATCTTCAATTAGAGACAAAAAATAGTCCTTATATATTATGGTCCAATAGAAGAATATGAGGTCAATGATGGCATTTTCAAGAAGACACAATCTCCCTACTATATGAAGAATTTTTTATGATGTATTAATTACAACAATTGAAAAAAAACTTTACAGGCTACACAATAACAACCAAATCATACAAGGACTTCAAGCTAGGATGGAAAAATAAAAAAGTAAACATTGTGATTAATGCCTATATGAATACACCACATGGATTACAAATAATAGAGAAGAGTTACAACAAATTGTGAAAAAAACAGAAGAGTTATACAAATAAATGACATAAAAATCAATTTACAGAAGTCATAACTGCTAATTATTAATGGAAAAGATAATAATTTCATATAAGATATAGAAATAAAAGATCAAATTATCAAAGGCTGTCTGCAAGAAGTATAGGTAAGGATCTTGAGAGTTTGATATAACAGCTCAGGGAAAAAAGACTATCAAAAAACTCTAATTTAACAAAAATTCACAAAAACTAAGGAATTTATAGGAATGAAGTACCTAACTGACAAACAGATGCAATACATAATTAATTATATCCTGATCCCCAGTGCAAAATATCTATACAATAACATGATACTTCCAGAGAAAATATGTAACCTTCTTATAAACAGTGTCACAGCAGTCTTTAAACATAAGCTAGGTCTTGTTAGGACAACTCCAAACAATATTCTCTTTAACAGATATTAATACAATCTAATATATCTCTGAGACAGACAACTCCTTCTATATACTATTAACTGGATAAACTGAATTAATAAAAATAACATAGCTGGTGAAATAATGAGATATAGATTACAAACTCTACAAAATGAATTCTGGTCCATCAAATCTGTATGAAACAAAATAGAACAACTATGGAAACCTATAAGAAAAAGCCTAACACATAACATTATCTGGCTGATGAGAAGACATGGGTTCACTTTTGATTTTAGCAATAAAAACAACAATATAACACTTATTCAAAAAATAGACACTCTTATAGAAGAGATCATGAGCAAACACTTCTACTCAAAACACTGACAACACCTACACAAACATAACATACTTTTCATTGAACAACTTTTAAATGCAGATAGTATAAAAACTTTAAAATAGTGCCAAATTATAAGAATTGAAAGACAAACTTTTCCAGGTCTAACCCCTAGATGGTTTCTAATCTTGAGTAACAAAATCAAAAGAATGTTAGAAAAAAAAGAAATTCCAATATGATAAGCAACAGCTAATTCTTTTAAACAAGAAATTTCTACAACATACTATAATATAATCAAACCTCACTGAATCTACATACAGAAAGAGGAAGAACCAACAATTGAAAGAAACAAAAAAGAATAGACCAAAATACAATGAGATACAGACATTATACTCAAGCTTCAAGGAATTCTCCACTAGAAGTATACCAAAGCTGCATACTAAATATCCTAGATATCAATAGAGAGGAATACAGCTTTACTGCAATTTGACTACAATCAATCACTATACCTGTCCAGAAGAGCCTAACATCTACAAGAAAAAACAATACAGATATAAAGGAGTGTAAATAAAGAAACAGAACATTCTCAAATTCCCTTGCTATAACACTTGTTGAATATACTCAAACATCAGAACTATTCATATAAGACAAGAATATAACAGTTAGTATATTAGTCAAAACACAAACAAAAAATATAAAAAAAGATAGAATGTTCAACTACTTACAGGCAAACATAAAAAGACTAGAGAAAATTAGGAAGAAAATTAAGAATTTTGCTATCTTTAACATTTATATATATAGATCCCTAACAAACTTGAAAGGAAAATACTATATTGGTCTGGGATGAATCATTATTACTCTAGACTTAGAGGAACATATATTCCAAGAACAGATCAAACGTCATTCCTACTCCACTAGAGCAGAGATAGTAGCTATTGTAATGGCTCTAAGTATATTACCTATTTATAGTATAGCGAATATCTATAAAGATAGCCAAGTAACAATCAATAGAATAGAAAAGGTCCTGAAGGAAGACAAAAACAAGATCATGAAAAAACAAAAAATTCAAATCTTCTACTTCAGATCAAAACCCTATATAAGCAAAGAATAATCAAACTATCATTATACAAGATAAAAGGTCACTCTAGAATCAAATATAATGAAATAGCAGACCAGCTGGCTCAGATAGACACATGGAAAGACATGAAGCCAGGAGAGAATGAAATCAAAATCCCTAAAATTAATGATCTAGAGATAGGTATAATACTACAATGAAACAATCACTTCACTAAATTTTCTACAAAAATAATTATACAAAAGCTCACAAACACTATCCATCTAATAAAATGGTATCCCTTGAATAGAACTAGATGCAACTTTAGTGAACAAATAATTAAAAAAATTAACTGGCAAACAATAACAGTACACTTATAACCCATGAAGATGAGCAATCACCACATAGATAGAGAAAATTAAAAACTAAGAAAGTTTTGTCTCAGTCTCTGAAACGATGAACTACCAACCAAGAGCAAGCTACATATAAGGCTCTCATCTATCTAAAAAAACAATAAATACAATAAATGTGAAGAACCAGAAACTAGCACACACCCTTTTCTTTGCCAACATCTTAGAGTAGAAATGGAAAAAGTCCTAAAGGATATAACTATAACCTGTGTATAAAACCATATAAAGAAAAAAGAACTTCAACTATTTACCATCCATTTCTTAAACAAAAATAACCTGAAATATAAGAAATACTTGATAGCAAATATCAGAGGAGCCTTCTTTAAAGGACTCATATATAGTCTTAAGACAGCCATTCCAGATAGAATAGAAAGGAAAAACTGCATAACAGAAATTTGTCTTAAGACCATTAAATACCTATACCTAATTTGGCAAAAAAGATGTGAAACCTTTCAAGAGTGGAAAGCTAGGGAGGAAATTATCAGACAAAAGGAAAAATCAGCAAAATACGAGACAAAAAAAGAAAATCACATCTTTATAGCTAGGAAAAAACATATAAAAGATCAATTCATGCACCTAATTAATGAGTTTATAAATTAATGGATTACAAACCTTATAGACAACTTCTACATATTTCAAATTTCTTTTAGTACTAATCCAGCTTTAACAGATTAGCTCCCCACTCTGGAGGTGGCAATAAGCTGCAAGGTGAGTACCTCAATACAGAAGAATTCTATTGAGTTTTATTTGATAATAAACAGTTAATACATTCTAGAATAGCTTCTATATATTGATACTACATAATTACAAATAAAACAAGACTGAGCCAGCATTTAAAAAAAAAATCTTTATATTTAAAATATATTTATTATTTTTTAATTCACAATTTATAAAAATATCTTATTTAATGTAATATAAAATAATATCAAATAAATAATATAAAATAATATCAAATAAATAGTATAAAACTAAATTAAATTATCAACTATTTGTCCATTGTGATTTTCAATTCTTTCATTAACTATTTTCTTGAATTTAATAGCTACTTCTTTGACATTATTATATCTTTTTTCAGAAAATAATTTTGCTTTATGTTTTTTATTTTCATATCAACTAAATCTTCAAGATTCTTTATAATATGTAATTTTATTATATTATGTTTTATTTATTTTATGTAATTTATAATTTTTACTATTTACTCTATTAAATTTATCTTTTAAATTATATTCTCTATTGTTAAAACTATTTTTATTGATATGATCAACTATTTTATATTCAGGATAAAGTATTCGATAAAAATAAATTGTTATTTTATTTATATTTCAATCATTAGCAAATGTATAATAAGTATTTTGATGTTTAAATATTTGCTATATATGTTTTTGAAGAAATTTATAATTTTTTATATCACAAATCATAGTCTTATTTTGAGTAAATTTGACTTCAAGATATATATTATCTTCATTTTGAACAAGAAAATTTGATTTTGAATTCCATATTGAGTTTTTCTATCCATAAGTCAATTTGTAATAGATTTTATTTTTATAAAGTAAAATCAAAAACAAAACTTATATTTATATTTAATTTTAATAGTAAATAAATTTTTAGGATTGAAAAAACTCTTTCCACTAATCCTTTGACTATACACAAAAAAGATATTCACAAGAAGTTTTATACTTCCTTACTAATAAAGTCTTTAGGCTTTCATTAAAACAACTTGAAGCTTGTCTTTATGTATCTCTCCTATTCTTCTCTACTTGTTTATAAACTTCTTTGAATAAAAACTTGAGCCTCTAGTGACCTAAAAAGACTCAAGTACACACTTTTTTTACTAAAGGCAAGAAGGTTTTAGGAAGTAAAAGGACTGACAAGTGGTGTGTTACTTTATAGAGTTGAAAGTGACAGAAAATAGAGGTTTTATCAGTAGAAAAAGACTTATTATTCACCTTCTCATGCTTTTTTGTTTCTACTAAAGTGTTTAGTGTTTTTCACAGTTTTCCTGAGGGATTTACCTATTTTAGTTTGATCCTAAATTTCTAGTAACACAATATTATCAGGCTTTTAATTGGTTGATAAGAAACACATTAGTAACTGAAAGTAAACAAGCCCCTAATGATTACCTCACATATTCTGATAACATCATTGGTAATTGAAAGAGTTGATTAATATTCTATGCTTGCTTTACTTTTTCAATTGGGTTAACTTACAGATTAAGTTCCATGAGATCAATAAGATGTGAGCAACAAGTTTCCAGGTGATAAAAAAACTGCTATTTGTTTAAGCTGAGATCTTTCTTTTCTATCATTCTAGTTAGACAAAATTCAAAATCAAAGTTTTCTTTTTATTCCAGTCAGGCAATAAGACTGAATGGTCTCTAGTCTTTACTGAGCTCCAATTCTTTGATTATAGTCAAAAATATATTATTTAGAAGTTGTTAAAAGATACCAAAATTGATGAGGATCCATATTACTTTTGAAACCCTCCCATCATTATAAGGCAAATGGATTATTGAAGAATCTGGTATTTTGAGTAATAGAAGATGTATATCAGTAAAATTTTTTTAATTAGATATAGTTACCAGAAGGTATATATTGAACAATATGATCCAGTTTCTACTAGATTATATAAGAACCTGGGATTTTTATCATAAGACACCTCTCTATTATTGGTGAATAAAAAATAACTCTCCAAAAAAAGTTGGAATCAAGTATGTCTTGGAAGTAAAGGTTTTCACTAGACGTTAAGTCTCCTCAGATAGTATACAAGAAGAAAATCAAGATCAAGAATAGATAAGTTCCTCAAATGGTCAGAAAAAGAAAGAATATCCCAATCAGGTATTTCTTATTGAGAAGAGATCTTGAGAAATAGATCTTGGAGAAAGCTGGAAATATTTTTTTTCAATTTTTACTTTTTCATTTTCTTGTTATTTGTTTAGCATTTTTAGGTATTCTCCTTCTCTTTTTTTTTCAATCCATCCTTTTTTAGTTTCCTGTATTTTAGGACTTGATGTGATATACAGTAGTGATAACCTGCTGGCAATGATGCAGTAGATTAGGAGAGTTTTTACCTAAAAACATTACAGAGTGAAATATTGTTTTCAAGATTGAACTTAGAGGTTTTTATACTTATGACAGATTTGTTAAATTAGGATTAATAGTTTAGCTATAGTATGTATCATGCTGCTCGAATGAAAATGTACTTATGTTTTTAATTTATTAATAAACTGATAATCTAGCCTGACTATAAGTACTCAAAAAAAAAAAACTTTAGAATCACTGGTTTAAGATTTTAAAAGGTACCCTTGAAAAGATATTATTAATGAGTTCCCTAATAAATCTTTTAATGAATAGTTAATAAATTTTTAATGAATAGTTGATAAATTTTTAATGAATAGTTGATAAATTTTTAATGAATAGTTAATAAATTTTTAATAAATAGTTTGAATGAATAGTTATTAAATTATTAATAAATTATTAATGAATTTTTGATAAATTATTAATAAATTAATATCAAATTTTTATTGAATTGTCAAAAAATAATTTTATAACAAGCTTTTAATGAATTTTTACTAAATAATTAATGAATTATTTGACAAATTGGTAATAAATTTTTTGATAATTTATTATTAAACTTTTAATAAATAAATTTTTTATTTATTAAATTTTTTAATTATCAAATTTTTGATTGCTAAATTTTTTGATGGCTGAATTTTTTATTGTTGAATTTTTAATTATTACTTTATTGCTAAAATAGTAATATACCAAGTAGTAGTAATAAAAAAAAATTCAGTAATATTTTTATTATTAAATTTTATCAAATTCAGCAATAATTCAGTTACTGAATTATATAATTTTGACTAGTAATTATATTACTTAAAAAATATGAGAAGTTTACTAAGCTAGTTTGAATTATATAAAACAAAATTTAAACTAGATACTTTAAGTCAAATTTAAAAAACAACATTATATTCTCCTAATATGTTAATTCAAGATTTTTAATCGAACTCTTTCCACTGATCCTCTGATCACATACAAAAAAGATGTTCGCAAGAAGTTTTTATACTTTCTTGCTAATAAAGTCTTATTACTTTCTTTAAACCAACTAAAAAGTTTTTTAAAACTCCCTCATTTCCTTTCTCTCTTGTTTACAACCTTCTTTGAATAAAACTGAACTCTTGTGACTTGCAAAGTTCATCTTCCATTTTACTACTAATGGCAAGAAAGTTCTTAAAAGGAAAAGGACCAACTGTGGAGTACCCCTCATCTCTCAGATATAGTGGAGATAACAGAGATTTTATTTCAGTTAAAGGACTCATTTTTCTATTCTTTGACTGGGGTTGTGGCCTCTTAGAGCTACCTTTTTCATGGCTTTTTGGAGAATTTTGCCTAATCCAGCTTGACCCTAAAATTTCAGGTAGCACTAATCTCGCTAATTCTAATTGAAAGATATGAAACATGTTGGACAAAATTGATAAACAAGCTTCTATTGACCACCTTATATATCTGAATGCATTTTCTCAGCTCTATAAGAACCTGGGATCCACCATAAGTCATACATGTTGGTGCAGGTAGATACAGGACATGCCACCGACATATCATTGGATATAAGGAAAGGGTCCATCCGATCATGGTAAAGGTCACAAGATGCTCGATTGATCTTTTCTCAAATCAGAGCCACCTATTCCTGATTGTATAACAGGTAGGTTTCTTAATCTCTACTGTTCGGAAAAGTCTAAACCAGAGAAAGTAGGAAGCTATCAAGAATACTCAGTGATAAAGCTCATGTACAAAGTAATCCAGGAAGTTTTCATCCTATTTTCAAAAAATCTCAAGCTGGAAGACTGGAAGGCTAATGCCACTTCACCAATTAAAACTTGAGTCTGAAAATGTCAACAGTAATGTGCGAGCCAGCTGGATAATCTGGGAGATCCTCATTAATACTAATACCAACAGCCACCAGTAGGGTATGTCTATCGCGAGGTTAGGTGCTGTCCTTTATATAAGGAATTAAATCTGAAATAAGAGGCACAGATGGATAAATATTCCCATATTTAGATAGAAATAGGTTTAATTGATGATATACTAAAAGACTTTCAAGTTACTCATACAAAAACTAATATACCACCTGGGCCTTCTTGACTACTCCCTCCCCATAAACCTTAAAACTGTAAAGTCTCCTTAATAGTTTCCAACTTATCTTTATAAAAGACTCAATAGAAGTATCTCTCCCTAGGCCTTCCTACAAGGGAGTTTAGAACAAGACAGGCATGGATCAAAAAACAAAACTGATACACACCCAAAATGGCACATGACTGTCCAATTTTAATTTTTTTATTATTATTATTTTTAGACACCAGCATGCTCTAGGGATGCTGGTTTTTCTTTTGTAAAAGAAAGGGCAATAAGCCTTGATGTAGCTTTAGAAATAGCTTTAGCTTATCAATATCTTTATAGTCACTGAATATATACCCCTGTACGTGCTTTCACAATATATATATGTAATTTGGAAAACAATAAAGTTAGGCATGAGCCTGTCAAAAAAAAAAAAAAAAATATATATATATATATATTAATTATAATTAAAGATAGGTTCTTAAAGTAACAAAATATCTTTTAAGATTAACAAGAACAAAAACTTTTTAATAAATATAATATATATATATATATATTAATTTGTAGTTAGACTAATATGGCTTATTTATAAAATATTATTTTACTCTTTCTGCTGATCCTCAAAATTTCAGAAAATTTTTTTTTATAGTAATTTTCTAAAGAAAAAACCTTTTCACAAGAAACAACCTCAAAGAGAGATAACAATAGCAACAATTCCTTCCCCCTATAATATATACTTGACTCTTGACAACAAAAAAGGGACTACGCTAGTCAACAACAATATCCTTATATTCTTGTTTTGCTTAAGGAAGAAGAGAAAGCAAGGATAAATTGATTCACAGTAGGCTTCTTGAAATCCAACATCAACTTCACAGAGCTCTTAGCCAGGCCAGTGCAGGCTAACACCTTTCTAGGCACTAAGAGAGGTTTCAGAAGCAATAATCCAAACCGATAAATCAGTTCAAAGTCAAGGTTCCAAAAACCTAGAAGAATGTTTAGATCTCTTGGATCAAATAATAAAGATCATTAGTAAACAGTCACAACAACTGATCTATCAAACTCACGTCATGTGAACATGAACATGTAAAAGTGAATATAATCTAGTCGTGACAAAACAACAACTCAAGACATGTCAATATATCATAAAGAAGTAAGACATGTTAATCAGATTATATCGAGAGCAATAAATAAGTAATACACGTGTAGATAAACAGGATCAGCACTACAACTGAAACACATGAAGCAACAGTATATTGATATAGATCTTCCAATCACATAACTTAAAATAGTATGGTATTTATAGATAAGCGTGAAGAAAAACAACAAAACACCAAAACAACCTGATACACGTAACAGTTTATCTGCCTCACGTGACAATATGATACAAAAAGAGCAAAATATTATTAGAATTTTGGAACAACGTGAGCAAAAAATCCTCAGAGTACTTGGAAACATCACCACCAGATATGATCCTCAACAAGAACTATGGGAAACAAAAATATTATAACATAAGCTAGGATACACAATAGGAGATCAACCACAAATTCCAATAGGAGCAATCCATATGACCTCAATTCTAGATAATATCTTAACCACTCTATTAAATATAGACCCTGAAATCTTGGCAAAAGAACAGATGTTATGAAAATATATTCTCAATCTGTGGGAAAAGGGACAAGGCAAGAAACAAGACCTAGAAGCTCCTATGCTTGAAGATAAGGTATATAACATTTTAACAAACAAGGTAGGAAATCATACTGCAAGTTATAAGGTAAAAGAATTCAAGGAAACAGATAATATCCCAATGAATATTTAACCAACTTCTATAGAAACAGAGGAAATTCTATCAATTAAAGAAGTTGAAATGGAAGATCAAAATATACCAGAACCAATAGAACAGAAGAAATTAAGGAAACAGTTCAAGAAACCTATATTACAGAAAACGTTTCTTATAATACATGTAATAGAATACAAGGCTCTACAGTCAATCCCTATTTCATCAAACAAACAGGTACAATTAAGTTGGGAGTGCTTCAAG
>CAJVPT010002643.1:0-17127 GCA_910592055.1 Acaulospora colombiana
CTAATTACTATTAACAATCCTAATCACTATCCAGAAGAAGTTCAGGCCAGTATAGAAAAAGAAGTGGTAAAGGAGCTCAGCAGGACAGAACATGCAAGATTTCTAGGAATCTGGATTGGCAATCAAAAAACTACAATTGAACTCAAAGAGAGGGTGCTAAAAGAGATCAACGTAATGACCAGAGCTCTTAAAAATAAGAAATTAATAGATAAATAAATCCTGTATATTCTAAATAGGGTATTAATTCCAAAAATAGAATTCAGGATGTAGCATAGTTTACTATCCTGGAAAATATGTAATACTCTAATGACAGCATATAGGAAGCTCTTCAAAAACAAGAGTACTCTATGTAAATCTATACCTAATAGTGTAATACATCATCCAAAAATTCACAACCTGAAAAGCATCTGGATGCACCAGCGAGAAAGTCAAATAACAGGATTATGTAATAGACTAAATGATCCTGGTCCCACAGAAATCACAACAATTATCTAACTCAAACAAGCACAGATAAAGAATTGGAAACCACTTAACCTATTAACATGCAACTTTTTAAATTACCTACCAGATAAAGGAAACTTCACACTCCAAGTAATGAAATTGGCTAAAGATATAGAAAGGACTTTCAACAGTTGGAAATGGCAAGAAATCTTCGAATGGAATAAAGGAAATAGTTTAATTAAGGAATACCTTACAATAGAAGAATATAGAAAAGCCATACCATCACTAAGAAACAATAAACTGCTGTATGTAGACCAGCTAATCGATCAAGCTACTAAAGAAATTAGAAATTGACAAATGCTCCAACTACTTCAGTATACCAGTAAAGGTCCCATTTCTGAATAGTTTCAAGCTTTAATCAAAACTCTTTCAAGTAATAGGATAGATCAACTTATGAGTATGTGAAAAAGAGATTGGACAAAGTGGAAATCAGAGTATGTTGCAATTAATCCAAACCATAACAAACGACAAAAACTATGAATAATTATAAAGAAAGCTGAGTATCATGTGATCTGGGAAAAACTACAACAGACAAAAGTAGGATACAAAGTCAATATTGAACATTTCAATTGCTGTAGTAATGATAATACTCAAATGACAATATTAACAAGGTGCCCAGGATACCCAGAGGGTACAAAACAAAAAGGATTATGTATATTAGAAAGAGATATGAAAGATGTATATAAAGTTTTATATCTTAATATAAGAAAGTTAACCAGAAGAGCTCAAGAACTAACAATCCCCTGCTTCAAGGCATCACTAGAAGGGACAATGGAAAAGGTTACTAACATGAATCTAAACTCTCAAACCTTAGCTTCAATCAATATAGTGAATTGGATAAATATAGAAAGATGAGAAGAGGTCATCATTAGAGACAATCTTATAAAAGGAGTATATCAGGACCACCTAATAGAAATACTTCAATATAACCTGAGATCCAATGTTAAAAAACTAATCTTCTACTTTGATGGATCGCTCATTAGTCATGGAAAGGAAGAAATGAAAATGGAAGCAGCATGGATCCAGATAGGAGATATAGGTAGAGAAAGTAGATTTCAGATAGGAGTAGACAATTGATCCTCCTCAACATATGCTGAACTTGTAGCAATTGTCACAATACTTCTAGTGATTCCAGTGGATAGCGATGTGAAAATCCATACAGACAGCCAGGCCTATATCTTCAAGTGAAAAACAATAGAAAAAGAAGATCCAAAGCAAACTCATAAAAGATAGTTAAAAGAAAAAAACTGGTTCCTGTGAGTACAAATGTTAGAATTGGTAAAGAAAAAGACCATAAACCTACAATGTATCAAGGTTAAGGCACATTCCAATGATTCCCACAATGAAGAAGCAGATGTCCTAATCAAAGAAGCTCTGAAACTCCTGACAATAGAATGAAAAGAACTGACCTCATACAAAATCATTACAGAAATTAGATGGCAAGAAAAAATATTGGATGATCCAATAAGACAGTTTGTCAAAAAAGTAAACAATAAAACAACTGCCTTTCAGTGGACACAACAAAACAGAACTGAAAAAAGATAGAACCACTAAATTATAGAATAGCAAGACTATACTTGGGACCTTGTATGGGAAAGAATGAAAGAAGGACACATCTGGGACACTTTCTTTAAACAATCGCAGTGAAAAAGCTTTCTCATAAAATTAATGAATGATGAGCTATCAACTCTGAACAAGCTGGCAACTAGAAGACCTGACCTTTATAAACAAGTGAAGTATATTGTATATAGCCAGCAAAGTGAAACTTTCGAACATTTACTAGAATGTCCAGCATACAAAAAACAATTACAGGAAGCATGAAATAAAGGACAAGATGGAATCCTTAGAGACTTCGGAGGGCTCTTACAAAAGAGGAAAAAAGAGGCAGAAGAAAAATATGCAAGGTTGATTATTCAAGACGAAGAAAAAATGGCCGAGTTGGATAAATGAATCTCCAAACTGATAGAACAGACTTCAAAAACCAGTCAGGACACTCTAAGTTTTTGCACAGGACTAGTAAGGAGAGACCTAATTCTAAAAATGGCAGATCTAAAATATTATGGAAAAAGAATTGTAATAAGTCAAGAAAATAGATATCAATGATGCAAAGAAGAGTGTGCAACCAAATAAGGAAAAAGATTTGGAACAAAAGATGTGATAAGATAATTGAATGGGAATATTCACAGGGGATCCGCAGAATAGAAAAAATCAATCAACCCTCAGGTACACATAGCTTAAAACCATTAGTCCCCAGAAGTAAAGATCTTCTATCAGAGAAAGGAACTCAAGAAAATAAAAACCTAAAAGAATTCTACTCAAAGGTGTTACTTATGGAATGAAGTGGTTGGATTTTAAGCTTGGTCAGAACAATGGATAGTGATCTGCAGTGGTGATCTGTGGGCAATGATGTTAAAGGTTGGAAGGGTATTCACCTAAACCGTTAACGGAGCAATAAATCACTCCCGAAGTTGCACTTAGAGTTTTGATATATTAAAACAAAATGGCGACGAGTGAGTTAGGTAAAGTCTTAGCTTTAGCGAATCATTTAAAATGTACAGTATACAAACGTTTAATAAAGCACACATACCTAGCCTGACCTAGGGTTAAAAAAAAAAAATTAAATTAAATTTTTTAAATAATATAAAAACATTTTTAAAAATGAAAATAAAAAAAAAATTTGTTTATTTTAATTTTTAGAAAATTTTTTTATTTTGATTAAATAAACTTTTTTATAATATAATATTAATTTTAAATAAATTTATATTTTTTAAAAAAAATAAATATTTTAAATATTTCTAAAATAATTTATATTAGTAATAATAATTATTTAAATAATTTGATATTAGAAAAATATTCCAATTAAATAAAAAATTTTAGAAAAAATATTATTAATTTAAATAAAATCCACTAATTCTCTAACTGATACAAAAAAGATGTTTGCAAGAAGTTTCTATACTTCTTTGCTAATAAAGTCTTAATACTTTCATTAAAACAACTTAAAATATAACTTCAAGAGTCGCTTCTACCTTTTCCCTTTTGTTTACAAACCTTTTCACTCAAAAACTTGACTTCAAGTAATCAAGAAAAGTCAAGTAACACCTTTAATATCAATGGTAAGAAAGTTCCTAAAGGAAAAAGAACTGACTGTGAAATACCTGAAGATCTATTTAACCTTTGAAGTGAGAGGTATATAGAGGTTTTTAATGACAAAAGGGCTTATTTTTCTTCTTTCAGTCACTTGTGTGTCTCTTAGAGCTATCGCTTTCATGGTTTTCTAGAGAATTTTGTCTATTTCAGTTTGACCTTGAATTTTTGGTAACACAAATTCTCACCAAAGGTAATTGACTGACATGAAGCAAATTAGTTTTTGGAATTTAAACAAGCTTCTATTGATTATATTCACATGTTCCAATAATATCATTGATGATTGGAAAGAAGATTATGAAAACATTTGCCTTCAAAAAAGCTCAAGTCCCTCAATAAAAACTTTTATGACACCAAAAAATCAAGTGATAGGTAATATGGATTACAAACTCCCATCTCTTATTTAAGTTCCTTAAGTGGTGACAAAGCTTTAATGAAAAAAAGTTGAGATCTAAATTCTTTTCTTGAGATATTCCAATTTAAATAAAAGACCAGTTGAATTAACTTGTCTGATACTGCAGGTGGTGAAAAAGAAGATTTCTTCTGAGATTTAAGTGAAGCAAAAAGACTATCCCAATCAGGCAGATCTCTTTTGAAAAGAGGTTGTTTTTATTTTTAGATTTTTTGATAGGCCTTTAATTGTCATCTTTTTTTAATCATTTTTCCCCTTTCTCTTTTTTAACTTAGCAATTCATTGATTTTTTGGCAATCAATAATAACAAATTGTTGGTAATGATTCTGATAGATAGAGATTATTGACAATCTATTAAGGAAGTGAAATATTGTTTCCAAAATCTGATTTAGAATATTTTTGTATAAAGATGAGTTAATCACTTTATAAAAGTCTATAAAATATTATAAATTTATTTTAATTTTTTAATAAAAACACGCTATTGTGACATAATTGTGAGTTAAAATAAAAAAAAAAAAAATTATTAATTTAAATAAAAATCTTTTAAAAAAATTAATTTTTTTTTTTTTTTTTGGTTTATTAATTTAATAATAATTTATTATTTTTTAGAATAATTAATAATAATAAACTATTAATAAGATTTTATAATAGTTAATTGCAAATTAAAAAAATTTTTAATTATTAATTAAATATATAATAAAATTTATATATTATTGATCATTTTCTAAAAATTCAATTTTTATTTTAAAGCTTTAAAATTTTTAAATTAATTAATTTACTCTATATTATTAATTTCTTAATTTTTTAAAATTAATTTAATTATTATAAATAAACTTAGAAAAGAATTAATATTTAGATTATATTTTTTTAAAGAAATTTTTTAATATAAAAAATTACTAAGAGTATAATATCTCCCAATAATTTATAGAATTAAAAATTTTTAAAAAATTATTAAGACAATTGTAAAGAAATGCAATTGTGAATGTCAACTTTGATACTCTCAAAATTTTTTTTCTAAAAATAATTATTTTACTATAAAAATTAATATTTAAAATATAAAATTAATATTTTAAATATAATTTTTATAGTAAAATAATTATTTTTAGAAAAAAAATTTTGAGCGCATCAAAGTTAACATTCACAATTACATTACTTTACAATTGTTTTAATAATTTTTTATTTTTTATTTTTATTTTTATTTTTTTTTTAACTGCAACTGGTATTAGATATGAGCCTTTATTAAGAATTAACTTAACCTTGGATACATTTATCCTTGGTATAATATCAATTATCTCTTACAAACTATATATTATTATATATACAGTATGTAGATTAATAATAACTCATCATGATTGTTCCTAATTAAGCCTACACACTATTCCGTAAATGGGCAGACTCAACTAGGGCTAAAAATTAATACACAGTTATCAACGGCATTACTAAGGCTAGTTAGTATTGAGCTATATATATTACATTATAATTATTAAGCTAGTCCTCTTATGTATGTATCTGGACGGGATTGTATACTCTTCAAATACTTCCTGATATTATTTACTCAGATCTCGGAAGAGGGCACATCACCTTCTTTGTCATACCCGTGATATCGGGTCAGTCCCTATTGACTAACTTTCAATTAAGTGGAGCACCAGATTAGAATATTCTGAGCTAGAAGAGTAGAGGTTCTGAAGGTTATCAGGTCAATTGGGGGTTATGAATGTTTAGATGATTACCGCAGTTCTAAAAGCGGGGTCTTAGGTTTTTATTTCTTGTCTAGTTCAAGGTATTGGTTAGGCATTAATCGTATAACCAGACCAGAGGTCTTTCTTCATGCAATCCTCGTGGTAGATCTATTTCAGCCTGACAATCAATAGGGAGGTCAGAAGTCCTATCCTCATGCAACCTGATTATTTTTTCTCACATGGTTCTTATGTGATATTGAACTCTGGACTTTGTGATTGTAACCTGGGAGCACTATTACTATACTATAGACCCACAGGTCTGTCTTTATAATTTTTTAAAAATTTTTAATTCTATAAATTATTGGGAGATATTATACTCTTAGTAATTTTTTATGTTAAAAAATTTCTTTAAAAAAATTAACTAATTTAAAAATTTTAAAGCTTTAAAATAAAAATTGAATTTTTTGGAAATTGGTTAATGATGTATAAATTCTATTGTATATTATCTTTAGGTAATTCTTTTTATTTATTTTTTAATTATATATAAAAAGGACATTTACAAGAAGTTTTTTTTTTTTTTTTATTAAAAAAGTTTTATTACTCATTTTAAATTAAACTAAAGAGTATCTTTAATAGTTGTATTTATCTTTTATTCTTATTAATACTCTTCTTTATATAATAATTTAACTATTGGTAATTTTTAAAGTTATTTAACACTTTTCTTACTAATAACAAAAAAGTTTTAAAACCAATGTGCTATTATTTTATACTCTAAAAAAATATTATAGAGTTTTGTATAGAAGCAAAATACTTATTTTCTATCTTTTGTCACATTTTGCTAATTCCAATAATATTTATTTTTATTTTTTTCAAAGAAATTCTATCTATTTTAATTTGATTCTAAATTTTAAATATCACAAAGTTTTTTATATAGTAATGAACCAACCTTTTATATGTTAGTAAAAAAAAAATAAACATATTTTTATTTTCAATATCTATAAGAATCTAAAATTTATATAAATCACAAGTTTGTGTGCAAGTGAATAAGAACACTATTACTGTATCTTTTATATTATTGATAAAGTGAAAGAGTAGAAAATATATTTTTCTTTCATCTTCAATTAAAAAAATAGTAAAAACAAGACTTAAAAAAACAGAATATAAATATTATCTTAAAAATATTATATTTATCTTTTATTAGTATAAAACTTTAAAAAATTAGAAAGATTTTAAAATCCTTTACACCTAATTACAAATCAATTTCTACAGATGGTAGTATTCTAGAAAAAACAATATGATATTTATCAGTTTCAATAAGATGTATTCTAAAAATATTAAGATTTTCTTTTCTAGAATAAAATTATTATTATTATGAAGAAAAATATATTATTGAATAATGGATTTCCAATTCTTCCTAATACTTATTTAGCCAGCAAGTGTTTCAATAATATCAAGCCAGTTACTTTTTTCCCATGTCCTAGAACCTCTTTAAAACCCTCGATTTACTATTATTCAGAAAAATATCTATGGCAAATCCCATATAGGTAGAATATAAAAGAAACAAGATAAGAACTAATAAACAAGGATCACAATACAAAAGTACTAAAATCAGTGGAAAAATAGGTATTGCACTTTGAACTGATGAAACCCTCAAAAAGTAACTAACCCATGATACCGAAGTAATGTCTATCCAAGTCATCCATAGTTACATCATTTCTCCTTTTTCTTTAAGTGCTTCTTTTGTAATGCAAAATCTTTACCCTTGTTTAAGCTTGTATAGTTTATCTACATCTATAATTATGATAGCTAAGTAGGATAGGAAAGTATTGAACAAAATAAATCGAAACAAACTTAGATTTGATACACACCCTCCGGAACCAGTGAGGGATCACTGATATAGTAGAAAATTTTTAAGGGGGGATAGTGTAGCCCCAAGGTTGGTAATAAGCATATTGATAATTTTATTGTCCATCACAATTTCTAAACCTGTATTAGATACAGTTGGAAATATTATAAGAAAATCGGGTTACCCTAGTTAAAAAAAAAAACAGTTTATTTCTAATTTAAAATACTTAGACACATTTGCGAAATTATTTGATTGAACTTATGAAATAATTAAATAAAAATAATCAAATTCCAAAATTGACTTCTACCACGTATTTATTAATCGACACATAATGAATATGTAAAACGCAAAATTGAAGTGAATTCCAAAATACAACTTCCTTTAAGAATGCTGCGGATCAAATTTTCATATGCACGTGACAAATAGATCATCAAGATATTTATCATAGAAAATAGTCATTTTCCTTGAAAGAAAAAAATATGTACAGGTTTGTTTAGTCCTTTTTTTCTCTTAGTTCGCGTTTCTCATAGATCATTGACGTGAATGGTCTAAATTACGATAATATGATAGAGAGTTAGAGTTACTATTTAAAAACCACCATTACTAAACATGGTCGTGACTAGACACCTACCCTTCAAATTTAAGTGCAATCAAATAAAGTATAAAAACCCAAAAAGTCAAGACAAGTCCAGCAGGGCTCGCGTACCTATTAGCCGCAGAGAAGTTTAAATTGATTCACCTGTATCAAAATAATATCGCTTATACAGTATTAACTTACCACAATGCGGTAGATAGAAATACCATTGAAGAACCATAATACATTGGATTATCGAGCACATTGAATGGAAAAGAAGTTACACGTTCGTTCATCAGAATTCCAAAATAATCACCTGCAAATAAATAATAATACCCTTATAAGAACGAGAAAAATTTATTCATCCTATCATGAACTTGATAGTGACGGATACGCACCAAGATAAGTTCCGGTTATACCCAATGAATACATTGAAGATAATACGAATATGTTACCGACGAAAAACAGTATTGCTGATAGCACCTTAACATAATCATGCTGTAATATAGTTAAACTTGGTTGATTTTCGATCGCCTGCTTGTACCTGATTATTTGACTTATTGTCAACTGATGTAGAAAATAAAAATGCAATTATTAACAGAAAAGTTTACTCACAAATAATCTCTAAGAATTCCAAGAGAAAAAATGGTGACAGCCAACGCGTAACACCCACGGTAGGAATTACCAAAAATACGAGTTATAAAATGCGTTTTGTATTCTTTTTCACAATGCAAATTAGTTAAAAAAACTATCACGAAATATGCACTCTACTAATGAGAATGGACTACCTTTTCTCGCTACATAATTCCAAAATATCGGATTGAAAGTAATTGAGACCAAGGAAATCCAGAAAGTTTTTTGCGAAAAGTCAATATCGTTTAAAAATTCAGATGCCATCTTGATAAGATTTCTAATGTAGGTGTATTTTATAAAAATTTTTTTATTTTTATATTATGCAATACGTAAAGTATTTCTTAATATAGAAATCATTACATCATACAGATGTGAAATAATTGCACCACCTGAAATATTTTTTATAACTTACAATTATATTATCTTTATTATACTGTATGTACACTCCCATAACATAAATCACGGTGCGATAATCAATTTTTAAAATGATCGGCAAAGGTCATTTTTTATATAATTATTAATCATATAAGGTTTTCAAAATATATAGTTTTTAAAACGATGATTTTTTTTTTGGTCTCATTTGTGATTCTTTCACAATGGAACCAAAACAGAAGAAACTATCAGAAAGTGAATGAAGTCAGATAATCGGGATTTGGCAGTGTGGTTCAAGTGTTTCTACAATAGTAGAAAACCTTAAATTTGCACTATCAACAGTCAGAAGAGTAATAAAATATTATGAAGATTCGGAAGAAATAAAACCATCACCTCGAAGTGGAAGATCATTAAATGTTGTGCAAAATGAATTTATGCAATCAATATCTAATAATGTTTTCACGCGTATTCTACAACAATACCTTCATGAAGAAGGTTATTATGGTCAAATTGGCAAGAGAAAACCATTTATAAGTGATAAAAATCAAAAAATTCATTTTGAATGGGCAAAAGAACAGTTATAGTGGACTTCTGAATGGAATTACATCATTTGGAGTGATGAATCTCATTTTGAAGTATATGGAGGTGATGGCTGTTATTACGTATGGTGATTATCTAAAGAAAAATATGATATTAATTGTCTTGTTCCAATATTCAAATCTGGCAGAAGAGGAGTAATGGTATGGGGATGTTTTATCGCAGGTGGCTTAGGTTCATTGGTGAGAGTTGACAGATAACAAAAGCAATTGACTATATTAATGTTCTTAATAGTTATTTATTGCCATATTTAAAGAGTCTTAATACTCAAAATAGTTATCTATTTCAAGATGATAATTGCTCGATTCATCGGGCAAAGAATATAAAAAAATGGATTGAAGATAAAAATATCTCTTGTCTTCTGTGGCTAGCCTAGAGCCCTGATCTCAATCCTATCAAACATCTTTGGAATGAGTTAAAGTGTCAGATCCGTAAACATAACCTCCTGCCAACTAGCAAAACAGAACTATTTGAATTCTTGCAGGAGGAATGGTCAAAAATAGATAATCACATTTACCATAATCTCGTAATTAGTATGCCTCGCCATGTTAAGGTTGTTAAAAAGTTCAAAGGAAATCCTACAATGTATTAAAATATATAATATATTTTAGAAGACTTTTTTTTTTAAAAAAAAAAAATTTTTTTTAAGAAAATTACCATAGTTTTTACAATTCACTAAAAAAAAGTTTCCATCCATTTGCTGATTTATTATTAAATTTGATCATCGCATCATGATTTATATCATATACTATAAGTGCACTTTATTAAACATAATATATTAAATTATCAATTAATTTACTTATCTTAATTTGTTATCAACTCTTAATGCAATTTTTTTTTTATAATGTTGATTTGATCTTGTTTTATTTGTATTTATGTAGAATTATTACTTAGAAATTTTTTAAGATATATTATTAGTTTACTATTAAACAAAACTCAATAGAGACAGCCTCTCTTAAAAGGTACTTATCTTGTAAATTGTTACCATTCCTTTGATAAGAGCTAACCTGCCAAGGCCTAACTAATATTAAAATAAATTTCAAGGATATAGAAATTATTTATGATATTTATTATTAATTAATTTATAAATTTATTGTTACAATTTTCATTAGATATATATTTATATATTCATATAAAATAACTGCCTTGGCTTAGCCACTTACATTACTCTTTATATATAGATAGACAACATATACTGTATACTAATAAGTACTTATACATCTATTTATATTAATAATTTATATATATAAGTAATTATTTATATATCTATAAACTCTTTCCACTGATCCTCTGACTATATACAAAAAAGATGTTCGCAAGAAGTTTCTATACTTCCTTGCTAATAAAATCTTAATACTTCCATTAAAACAACTTGAAGTATGACTTCAAAAGTCACCTTTATCCTTTCTCCTTTGTTTACAAACCTCTTTACTCAAAAACTTGACTCTTGACTTTTAGTGACCAAGAAAAGTCAAGTGACACCTTTGATACCAATGACAAGAAAGTTCTCAAAGAAAGAAGAACTGACTGTAAAGTATTTGAAGGCCTATTTTATCTTTGAAGTAAAAGGTATATAGAGATTTTTGATAACAGAAGGGTTTATTTTTCCCCTTCTAGTTACTTGTAAGCCTCTTAGAGCTATCACTTTCATGATTTTCTAGGGAATTTTATCTACCTCAGTTTGACCCTGAATTTTTGATAATACAAATTCTCACCAAAGATGATTGGTTGATACAAAATACATTAGTTTTTGAAATATAAATAAGCTCCTATTGGTCACATTCACGTGTTCTGATGATGTCATTGGTGATTGAAAAGAAGGTTCTGGAAATGGTTGCTTCCAAAAAGCTCAAGTCTCTCAGTGAAAACTTCCATGACACCAAAAGATCAAGTGATGAGTAATGTGAATTGTAAACTCCTATCTCTTATCTAAGTTTTTCAAGTGGTAATAAAGCTTTAATAGAAAAAAGCTAAGGTCTAAATGTTTTCCTTAAGATATTCCAATCTGGTACTCACTTAAATGAAAGACCAGTTGGATTGACTTGTTCGATGCCACAGGTGATGAAAAAGAAGATTTCTTTCAAGATTTAAGTGAAGCAAGAAGATTATTTCAATCAGACAAATATCTTTTGAGAAGGTTGTTTTTATTTTTGAATTTTTTTGATGAGTCTTGAATTGTCTTCTTTCTCCAATTGTTCTTCCCCTTTTCCCTTTTTAACTTAACAATTCATTAGTTTTCGGGCAATCAACAGTAACAAACTGTTGGCAATGATCCTGATAGATAGAGATTATTATCAATCTATTGGGGAAATGAAATATTGTTTTCAAAATCTGACTTAAAATACTTTTATATAAAGACGAGTTAGTCACTTTATGAAAGTCTATAAAATATTGTAAATTTATTTTCAATTTTTCAATAAAAACACACCATTGTAGCATAATTGTGGATTAAAAAAAAAAAAGTAATATCTATATATTTACTAACTATTATATAAGCTCTATTTTCTCAAAAAACTATACAATTTCTTCTTAATTTTTTTTAAACTAGTTTTATTAAGAATAGTTTAATTATCAAGCCATTAAATTTTCTTTATCCTAAATTCAATTTTGATTTTATAAAATAGTCTATGAATTTTTTTTTCCACCAAAATCTTTCAATTGTTAAGTTTATGGATCCAAGTATAGCCATATACTTAAAATTTTTAAATCAAATAAGATCTTTAGTCAATCTTTCCTTAATAGTATATAAACGGTTTAAGGATCTACTTTTCTTGTTACCAGTAAGTAGTAACATAATTTTATCAAAGATAATTCTATTTGATTTTGATAATAACCTATTCATAATCTTTATATAGACTATTTTGTATTATAGAAATTTTTATTTTCAATGGTAATCAATAAAAACTATCAATTATTTAGTTATATTCAATAATATCAATTAAATATGATTAGATCAATAGATGATTTGCCAGATTCTACTTAATTTGATTAGGAAATCATATTAGCCTCCTGGAAAATTTGAATCTATATTTTGTAATTTGATTTATAGAATACTAATCATTGTACTATTGATCTATAAATTAAATTTAAATATAATTTTTGAAATAATTTATTATTTCATTTATAATTTGATTTAATATTTTTTTTTATAAATATTATTGCTTACAGTTTATCACTATAGATTATCAATTTAAGTTTTGATCAAACTTAAAACTCAACTATTTTATATTATTTTAATTTTTATTACTATTATTTTAATGAAACTTTTTTCCAAATATTTTTTTTGTTATCTTTTTTTTATTTCTTATATTTCTAGTTTTTTTATTAAATATATTTCTTGATTTTTTCTTTTTAAAATTTTTTTTGAACTTTTTCTTATACTACTGTATTATTTGTTTATATTTTTTTTCTATATTTTTTTTTAAAATGATTTATAATTCTCTTTTGATATTAGAGTAACTATTTTTTAGCTATAGTTCTTATTTTCTTTTTTTTATATTTTGACTTTCTAACTTCTATTAATAGATTTCTTTCAATTAGTCTTATATAGAAATTAATTATATTTTAATTCTTTTTTGATATTTTACTTATAAGTTTTATATTTATCTTATTATTTTTTTTAACTTTTCTTTATTATTTATCAAAATATTACTATAGTTTTTTTAAACTTGATTTTTTAATTTTTATCTTATTTTATAAAAATTTTAATATACTATATCATATTTATTTATCTTAATCAAAATTTTTTAACAATATTCTTATAAATTAAATATTTTATAAAATATTTTATTATTTTTTTTTAATTATCATATATTAAGTATTTATTATTTTTATATAAGTCTAATCTTATTAATAACTTGAATATTGTAGTCAACTTATTGTTAATCAGCTTGACTAGAAAAAAATTTTTTTATAAGTTTTTGAAAAATATATTTTATAAATATTTTTTTTTTAATTTTTTTATACTATATTTTATAAATAATTCTAATTGTTTACTATTTACAGTATAAACTTTATTTATCCTTGGTTTAATTTTATTGTAACTAGCATAAATTATTGTTTTGTTATTTATTTTTTTTATAAATTGTCTTATAAAACTATTTAATATTATATTTTACTATTTTACTTTTATAATAATTTCATTAGACTTGAGATCTTTTTATTTAATTACTAAAAGATTTAATGCTTCTTTTTTTAATTTATCTATTATATTATTTTTCATAATATTAATATGGACTTTGACTTTAATCAACTTCAATTTTATATTTTTGATATTGAAAATATTTAATGTTCTTGTTTAAAAAAATTAAAAATTTTTATAGTTATTTTCTATATATTATTTTTGAATTTTTCTTTTTTAGCTTGTTCTATTTAAAGATATAAATTTAACTATTTATATAGATTTTAATTCAGAATTCTATTGATATTATTAATAAAATTATAATTATAACCATCTATTTTATTTCTATAAATAATAATTGGTTTTATATCTCTATTTGAAATTTATTTTTCTATTTTTTATTATTTGTTTAACTTTATATTATTTTATATTAATTATATTTTATTTACAATTTATTAATGATTTATCTGAGTAAAACTTCAATGTTTCTTGTATTCTTATATTTTTTTAAAGATTTCTTTTAAATAATCATAATAGATTCTATTTTGAACATGTTTTTCAATTGTTTTGATCTTTAATTGTTTAATTATAACTTATGCAATTTGATTTTTTGATTTTTAGTTAATTGTTTTATAAATTAAATTTAATTTATTATTTTTTTTTAAGTATTTTTTTTATTAAAATTTTTAAATATTAAACCTTTCTTATTATTTTTTATTTATTCAAAAATATTATTTTATAAATACTATCTATTTTTGTTTCTATAATATATAAGTTATTTTAAGTATATATTTTGTATATCTTATATATTAAATTAGAATTATTTTATAACTATTTATTTGTTCTTTACTATTAAAGTTTATAAATTTTTTTTAACTTTTGAAACCTTCTTTTTAAATTAGACCTTTATTAAGAATATATCAGATTTTTTGTCTTTTATCTTTGATATATTTGAGTTTTAAATAGTTAAATTTTTATAAAATATTATTATTTTTTAAATTTTAAAAATTTCTATAATTATTTATTATATTAAGTAATATATTAATCTATTATATTATTTTGAAATTGATCCTTTGTTTATATTTTGAATAATTAAATTATCCTTTATTTTTTAATCTAATAATTACATTTTCTATAATTTAATTCAAATATATAAGCTAATTATTATAAAGAAATATAATATTCTTTTTATATTTTTCTTTTGTTAAATACTGTATGCTTGAATCAAATTGTTTCTTTTTTTTCTATTCAAAAATCTTATATTATATTTTATTTTGAAAATTATTTTCAAATATTTAATCATTTTAAGTATTTACAATAAAAATTAATCCTATTTACTATTTAATTTAATAATTTGTATTTAAGTATATTTTAAAATTATCAATACTTTAACTATGCTTGTTTAGGTCCAATAATGGTTATAAAACTTATTAAATTTTTATTATTTAATTTGTTATAAAGATTTATAATCAGATTTTTTTTTAAAATATTTATATATTATTGAAATTGTAAATTTTAAGATAATTTATTATGCTATTAAGTATTAATCTATATAATACACTTTGAATTTTAAATAGCTTTCAAATTTTAATACTGTAATTGGATTGTTATATATTTTTCATGATAATATATTATACTATATCTTGAATTCTATTCAAAAAATCTAAATTTTATTTAAAATATTCAAGTTTTATTTATTTATTATTTTTTTTCTTCAATAATTTTGTTCTTAAATTAATTTTTTTATAAATTCTTTCTTTTATTCTTTTAAAAAACTTTTTTAATTTCCTATTTAAATATCATAAAATTATGTATATATTTTTTTATCTAACTTTTCAACCTTTTATTTATTAATTTCAACTTTGATCCTATTTAATATTATTTATAATTGTTAATAATAATAAGTATTGATTTATTACTATTAATTTAAGAGTTATAGATTTATAAATACTAATTAAAATTATGTTATTTGATAGCTAAATTATTTCTAAATTTGATTTTAATTGCTGCTATTTGATATTTTACTATTTTAACAATAAAGTAGTAATTAAAAATTTGACAATAAAAATTTTTTAATTAAAAGTTAAACAATAAATTGTTAAAAAATTTATTACTAATTTATCAAAAAATCCCTTAACTATTTAACAAAAATTCATTAATAATTTAATAAAAGTTTATAAAAAAATTATTTATTAGCAATTTAATAAAAATTTAGCATTAATTTATCAATTATTAATTAAAAATTTATTAAAAAAATTGATAACTATTTATCAAAACTATTCATAAAAAGATTATCAACTATTCATTAAAAATTTTACAACTATTTATTTATTATTTAACAAAAATTTTTAAAACTTATGAAAAAAATTATTTATATTTATAATATGATAAAAATAGCTCCTAATACTATTGAATAATTATTTTTAGCCATAATCTTTATTTTATTTTTATTTTTATCTGTTTATTTATAATTATTTCTTTAATATTTTTTGATATTTTTATTGATACTTAATTAATATAGATTACTTTATCAAATATAGTATATAATATAATTTATTATATCATAAAAAAAAAACTTTTCTTCTGATTCCAATTTCTTTAAAAATTTCTTTTTTGATAATATTTTTAGAAATCAAGAAGCCAATCTCCAATATCTAAAAAACACATAGTCTAAAAATAACAATAGCTTGTCATCAAGCTTCAAAAACATTATACTTCTTTATAATAATAATTATAGAATAAGTATTAGAGAAAAACTATTATAGCATAGTTTTTCTTTATAAAAAAAAGAAAATCTCAAGAAAACTAATTCACAGTAAGCTCTTACAGACCCAACCTCAACTTCATAAAGTTCTCAACCAGGCCAGTACAAGTTAATACCTTTTTTTATACTAAGAGAAGCACTATAGGCAAAAATTTCAGCTGATAAATCATTTAAAGCTCAAAGCCCACAACATCTAGGAGGATATCCAAGCTTCAATTATTCAATAGTAGAGAGTAATATAAACAATACAATTAGTGATCACAATGGATCGAATCTGATCAGATTTTAACTAGATTCGATTTGATCTGATTTTTATGAATACGAATCGGATATAGATTCGATTTGTTTTAAACTGATCTGATCTGATTCAAAACCATAACAGTTTGATCCGATCTGATTTGAATCCAAATTTGATTTGATTTGATTTGATTTGAATTTGAATCCGATCTAAATCTGATCCAAATTTAAATCCAAATCTGATTCGA
>CAJVPT010002644.1:0-17126 GCA_910592055.1 Acaulospora colombiana
AAAAAAAAAAAAAAAAAAAAAAAAAAAAAAAAAAAAAAAAAAAAAAAAAAAAAAAAAAAAAAAAAAAAACTTATAATTAAAATATTTATTGAAATATTAGTACAACAAAAACTTTTTTCACCAATTTTTTAATCACTATATACAAAAAAGATATTTGCAAGAAGTTTTTCTCTTTTTTGTTAATAAAGTTTTAATACTTTTATTAAAACAGTTTGAAGTAGATTCAAGTAAATAATAATATCTAGAAAATATATTAAACTCTTTTTGCTAATCCTTTAATCACACATAAAAAAGATATCTGCAAGAAGTTACTATACTTCTTTACTAAAAAAGTCTTAATATCTTCCTTAAAGCTCAAAAGTTTTCACCATACTTATTCTTATTTATCTTTTGTAAATATTCTTTTTTGCATAAAAACATGATTTTTATTGATCTAAACCATAAAACATCTTTTTTACCAATGGCAAGAAAGTTTTAAAAGGAAGATAAACTAAAGTGCTTTGGTCTTCCCACTTAACTGAGAAATATCATAAAGCTGTATTTATAATGAGAGACTTTTTAGAACACATTTACCTACTCTCTTGTTATAGTAATAGTTCTAATAGTATATGTTCTGGATTTTTTCTAGGAAAATTTGCCTATCTCAATTTGACTCTGAATTTTCAATAGCACAAAGTTTCTTATACAGTGATTAGACAAAAGAATACACATCAATAAAAAAATGTAAACAAGTTCCTATTGATTATTTCACATGTCTCAAATACATTTCCTCAGCCTCATAAGAATTTGAAATTCACCATAAGTCATTAGGTCTAGTGTAGATAAATATAGGATACATTTTTACACAAGTTATTAATCATCTTCAGAAAGAATCCATCCAACCATAGTAAAGGTTACAAGATATCACACCTGGTTTTTGGAGATATGGTTACATATCTCTGACTATCAGATAGGTTCCTCTTGGCTCTATTAAATAGATAAACATTAAAAAATAGCATACTTCTATCTATTCCTTGGCTCCGATTTTAGGATATAAAGAATGGAGTATATGAATAATAGCATTTACTGTATTGTTATACAATGATAAGGATTAAATAAAATGGCTTGTGAATTAAACCATAACTGATATTAGAAGTAAAAACTCTTTCTGCTGATCCTCTGCCTACATATAAAAAAGTTGTTCGCAAGAAATTTTTTATTTCTTTGCTAATAAAGTCTTAACACTATCCTTAAACCAACTTAAAGTTTTACTTTAAGAACACTTCCAAACCCTTCCTCTTGTTTATATTCATTTTCAAACAAAAACTTGGCTTCCTGTGACCTAGAAAAGTCAAGAAACACCTTCTCTACCTATGGCAAGAAAGTTCTAAAAGGAAGAAGAACTAATAGTATAGTACTTGAAGACTTTTATATTGAAGCATGTCTATAGAGATTTTCTGCAGTGAGAGGCGACGAACATCAAGACATATTTCAAAGTATCTGCCCACTGTTTCTTCCCTCTTATAATTGCTCAAAATTTTTTTGGTTTTCTGGTGAATTTTGCCTATCTCAGTTTGACCCTGAATTTTAGGTGACACAATCTATTGCAAAATATGATTGATGGACATGAAACACATTAGTAGCTGAATGTAAACAAGTACCTACTGGTCACCTCACATGTTCCAATGATGTTATTGTTGATAAAAAGAGAAACCAAGATTACAAACTCCTCCACTTCTCCAAATAAAGTTTAACTGAAGCAAAGAAATCATGAGGCCATTAGAATGGACACTAAATTCCCTAAGTAGTGAAAAGGTGATTATTTGTTCAAGCTGAGGCCTTCTACTTCTTATCATTCCAGTTAGGCAAAGTACATGAAGAAGGTTATTTCCTTATCCCAGTTAGGCTGTAAGACCAAAAAGCAGAAGAATGTAAAACACTACCCTTTTCTAAAATTGAGAATGCATTTCCCTAGACATTGTGTAATGATATCATAATTGACGAGAATCCCCATCTTTGCAGACCCTTCTACTATTACAAGGCAAAAAGATTGTTAGAGAATCTGACTTTTTGGGTAATGGAAGATATACACTAGTAAAATTTTTTTAACTAGGTATGGCTGCTGGAAGATATTGGGAATTACATAACAAGACTAAAAAGCCATATAAGAACCTGGGATTTACCATTAGCTATTCTATATTGTGCAGATAGATAGAAAATCAAGACCGAAAGAAAGGAAGCATTAAGCAAGATACTGGATTCGAGTAGGTGATAAGTACCTTAGACGGTTACAAGAAAATAATCAAGAGCACAGATGGATAAGTTCTGCAGACAGTCAGGAAAAAGAAGAATATTCCAGAAGGGTTGATTCCTAATAAGAAGAGGTTTCCTAGCTGAGATCCTTTGGAGAACTTGGAGCAATTTTAAATTTCTTTTTTCTTTTTTCATTTTCATGTAGTGCGTTTGCACATTTTTAGATATTCCCTTTTCCTTTTATTTTCCCTTTTCCCTTTTGTAGTTCCTTGAATTCAGTTTCTTGAAGAATAATAAGCAGTAACAACCTACTAGCAATGATGGGTAAGTTAGAAGGGTCTTTATCCAAAACTTAGTTCAGAGCAAAATATTGTTTCCAAGATTGCACTTAAAGGCTGAAGCTCTTTTGAGAATTGAAAGCCATTGACAAGTGTGTCAGTACAAGATTTTAGTTTAGCCATGATACAATTGCCCTATGTATCTCAATCAGTTTTCTCAATAATTAATAAACACATAGTACTGGCTTGACCAAGAATATTAAAAAAAAAAAAATAAATAAAATGGCTTGTGAATTGGTCTACCAGAATAAATATATATATCTCTATTCCCAATTTCTTCTTATTTTTAAATAGGATTGAACCTATCTCTCTTTCTACTATACTTTTTAAGAAAGTAACTCAGTAGTTTATTCTAAAGACTTTTTTTTTCCTATTGAGCATTAGTATCTTACTTCTATGTATAATTCATATTGATGTTTTGAGAGTTTTTGCAAAGAAGCACAAGTCAGCTACCAAAGGCAATGACTAAGATTTCTATATTTTCCAAGAACCTAGGTAAAGTTACTTGAAACATAAATGATATTGTGCAAAAATTATTGGAGGATCTGAATTACAATTAAATCACATACTGGTGTTTATACTATCATATATAAATAGGTATTTGGTACTACTTGAGAAGTTTTAATGAATACTTTGAACAAAATTTTCTTTTTCTTATATAAGTCACATAGCAAGGAATAGTATATATAGATTAATCATACCATTCACTTATTTATTTTCTGATCTCCCTTCTTTCCCTCTCAAAATTTTTTCCACATTGATGGTTTTTCACTAGTTTTCACTTTAGAGATAGCAATATATCTAAGAATAATCAGTATAGTCATATCGTTAGCTTTATAGGTTTACAATTATATTTTTAACATGTACTACAGTATATATATATTTAAAAACTATATCAAATAAAGTAAAAGTTGAGCTGCAGATTAAAAAAAAAAATTAAAATAGTTTGAAGTATAACTTTAAGAGTTATTTTTATATTTTATATTTTATTTATAGATCTCTTTATTCCAAAACTTGACTTTTAATAATTAAAAAAAGTTAAATAATACCTTTGATATTAATTATAAGAAAGTTCTCCAAGGAAGAAGAACTAATTATGAAGTATTTGAAGGTGTTTTTAATCATTAAAGTAAGAGATTATAGATGTTTGTTATAATAGAAAGGTTTGTTTTCTCTTTTTTTAACTATTTGGACTCTCTTAGAACTTCTATTTTTATAGTTTTCTGAGAAATTTTATCTATCTCAGTTTGATTCTAAATTTTAGTAACACAAATTCTCATCAAAAGTAATTGGCTGACATGAAATATATTAGTTTTTGAAATGTAAACAAGTTTCCATTGATCATATTCATATGTTTCAATGATATCATTAATAATTGAAAAAAATATTTTGAAAATATTTACTTTTAAAAACTCAAGTCTTTTAAAAAAGACATTTATAATATCAAAAGATTAAAAAATAAATAATACAGATTGCAAATCCTTATCTCTTCCTTAAGTTCTTCAAGTAATAACTAAACTTTAATAGACAAAATTTGAGATTTTAATACTTTTTTTAAGATATTTTAATATAGTATTTATTTAAATAAAGAACCAATTAGATTGACTTGTTTGATTCCATAAAGTGATAATAAAAAAAATTCTTTTGAAACTCAAAAAAAGCAAGAAAACTATCACAATTAGACAAATTCTTTTTGAAAAAAGAATTACTTTTTTTCTTAACTTTTTTAATAGGATCTTGAATTATTTTTTTTTAAACGATGGCTCAGCCTTGCTTTATTTGTAATTTTATAGTATCAATATATATATATTATTCTAGGATAAATTACCTGTTTACTATCAAATAGAGCTCAATAGAATTCCTCTATGCAAAGGTACTCACCTTGCGACTTGTTGCCACCCCCAGTATAGGAAGCTAACTTGTCAAGGCTGGGCTAGTGCTGAAAGAAATTTTAAATATATAAAAGTTGTCTATAAGGTTTGTGATCCATTGATTCATAAACTCATTGACCAAGTGTACAAATTGATCTTTTATGTGTTTTTCCCTGATTGTAAAGAAGGAATCTTCTTTTCTTGTCTCATATTTTGCTGACCTTTCTTTTTGTTTTTTGATTCTTTCATTAGCTTTTCATTCTTGAAAGGTTTCACATCTTCTTTGCCAAATTTGATAAAGGTACTTGATTATTTCAAGACAGATTTCTATTATATAGTTTTTCCTTTCTATTCTATCTGGAATGGCTGTTTTGAGACTATATGTGAGTCCTTTGAAGAGAGCTCCTCTAATGTTTGCTATTAAGTATTTCTTGTAGTTCAAGTTATTTTTGTTTGAGAAGTGTATATTAAAGACTTGCAATTCTTTTTCCTTTGTGTGATTCTCTACACAAGTTGTAGTTATGTCTTTCAAAGCCTTTTCTGTTTTTATTCTAAGTTGCTGTCAAAGAAAAGGATAGGTGCAGGTTTCTGGTTCTCCACATTTGTTGTATTTGTTATTTTTATAAATGGATAGAAGCCTTGCATGTAGCTTGCTCTTAGTTGATAGTTCATTGTTCCAAAGGCTGAGACAGAACTTTCTTAATTTCTGATCTTTATTGTTTGTATAGTGATTATTTATCTTCGTAGGTTAGAGATACTGTATGTTACTGTTATTTGTCAATTGATTTCTTTGATTATTCATTCACTGAAGTTATATCTAATTCTATTTAGAAGGTATCATTTTGCCAGATTGATAGTGTTTATAAGTTTTTGTGTAATTATTTTTATGGGGAATTCAGTGAAGTTGTTGTTTCATTATGGAGCTATGCCCATTTCTAGGTCTTTTATTCTCTTAATTTTGATTTTATTCTCTCTGGTTTCATGCCTTTCCATACCTCTATCTGTGCCAGCTGATCTGCCATCTCATTATATTTAATTCCATAGTGGCCTTTCACCTTGTATAGCAAGAGTTTGATTTTTCTTTGTTTATATATGGTTTGAATCTGAAATAGAAGGTTCAAATTCTTTTATTTCTTTATAATCTTGTTTTTGTCTTCCTTCACAATCTTTTCTATACCATTGATAGCTGCTTGACTATCTGTGTATACATTTGCTACGTTGTGTTCTGGTGGTGTGCTTAGAGCTGTTACAATTGTTGCTATCTCTGCTCTAGTGGATGAAGGATGTTATTTGATCTGTCCTTGGAATGTGTGTTCCTCTAAGTCTGGAGTAATTATGATCCAGCCAGGCCTATTTAGTATTTGCTCTTCAAGTTTGTAAGGGATTCATCTGTGTAGATATTGAAGATGACAAAATTCTTTATTTTTTCCTTGATGTTTTCTAACCTTTCTATGGTTTCCTGTGAGCAGGTGAAGATTTTGTTTTTTTGTCTGCTTTTTATTTGTGCTTCTGATAGTATACTAACTATTATGTCAGTGTCTTGTGTGTATAACTCTGGTGTTGGAATGTATTCTGTGAAGGTTATAGCGAGAGAATTTGGGGATGATTTTAATTATAAGTAATTATAATAATATTGTAATTATTTGATATAAAATATTATGTTAAAAAATATCTCTTCAGAATATTAACTACAATTATATACAGTATATTTATTCTTCTTTTAATAAGATTTTCTAAATAAGTCTCACTTTCTTCAGATAAATAAACTTTTATTTTTAATTATATCTATTAATTTATTTTGATGTTTAATAACTTTTTTAGATTTTTATTCAATAAGTAACTATATACATTTAATTATTAATATTTATTTCTTAATTATTTATTAAAAATAAATACTTTAAGATAGTATAAATATAGAATATTATTAGTTTTACTATATTTAATTAGCTATTTTTATATAAGCAATAATTGTTTACTTCCAGTTTTTCAATTTTTGTTTTTCAATATCTTCTTCTCTAATAGTGATATAAAGAACCTAATAATTTTTTATTTGCTTTTATGAATAATTAAAATATAAATCCATAGATTTTATTAATTCAAATATTGACTTTTATAATATTTTTTTATTTATATGACTTGAAAAAACTTTATCTACCTTCAGTTTATATTTATTTAAAATGGTTTTATTAAGGTTTTTATTTTTATTTTTGTTTCTTATAGTTATAACTTATCTTCAGTAACTAGTTTCATCAGTTTTATCAATTTCCTTAGTTTTTCCTCTTTATTATTTTCCTAGATTGAATTCTTTACTATTTTTTAAATTTAGCAAACTTTTAGATTCAAACATTTTAACTTTTTTAGATTCTATAACTTCAATAAAATCAAATTTAGTTTCTACAGATTTGAGCTGATCAATTTTTTTCTATTTTATTTATTTGATATTCTGATTTTTTGAAAAACTTGTTAATATATTTTATTTTATTTTTTTTTTTAACCTGGCAAAGCCTTGCTGTTGAGTTTTTATTTATTTATTAATATAGGCTTATGCATGTAAATTTAATTGTAAGTCTATATATTTATAAAGGAAAAAAACACCATAACTCAATATTCTATTACTAAAAACTCTGTGACTTGCTGCAGTTCATCTTAGTGGGCACTAGCATATCAAGATTTCATTAGCACTAATATTAATTGAAAAGAAAAAAAAAGGAAAGTAGCTATTGTTTAGAGTATTTTTTGTGATAATATTTGTTAGTTATATATATAGTTTTCTGAACCAGTTCTTTAAATATTTTCTCAGATCAATTTGAACCTATTCAGGCTCTGAATCTGTTTCAAAAGATTTGATGGCCTGTGTTGTTGATAAGTCTGGACTTTGTAATATAATTTATTGATTGGATGTATTGCACTTAACCAGTTTCTTCTTGCATTTGAGTTTTTTTCCTATGTTTTAACTTTTTTCCCAGTCTATTGTAATATTATATTTGAGTTTCCATACTTCTTGCTTAGCCTGCCAAAATTTGTGTATTGCTTCTCTAATTGCTTCTAAAGCTCTGGTCCTATCTTTTGTTATAGATTCTACTATCTGAATTATGTCATATATTATGACTCTCCTATTAATGTTCTTCTATTTGATATAATGCCATGCTTTTATGTCTTCATTGTACTCCTATATTATTTGTGTTCTTTTTTATTTGTTTTGAATCAGTTCTGTCTGTTTACCTTCAGCTCTTGCTACACTTTCCTCTATCAGAGCCTAGATAAAGTCTTTCTAAGGTTTTATTTGTGTTGTGTTACATTGAAAAGGATGGTTGTTTATTTTTTTGTACTGTTTACAAATTTTGCATTTGTCATTTGAATAGATGTTGAGACATCTTTCATTTAGTTTATTCATGATAAGTAGTTCTTCTATCCATGTTTTGATTCTGAAGAAGTGGTCTGCATGATCACTTATATTAATTGCTATTGCTATAATTTCTATTGATATTAAAAGCTCTAGTGTCAAGAGCTAGTGAATTTCCCTGGATTTTTTCAGATTCAGCCAGTTCTGATTCTTTTGTAGTATATATCATTTACTTGTCACTTATTCTTGAGAATCTGTCTTGTTAAAGGCTTTATTATAATGTTATATTGTTTTTAATTCTATTTAGTGAGTATGTTTGTTGTTATGACTATCCATGTGTTAACTGTTATAGTATGTTTAAATTTGTCTGTGATGCTTATGGAAGCCAGCTGGTTTACCTTTTTGTTACCTGGAATGTCTAAGTGATTCATGGCCTTAATTTGTAATTTTTATTAATCGAAACTATTGTGATATTGCAAATGAATAGTTACTATATATTTATATATTATAGTAAATCTTATTTATATGGATAGCTATATATAGATTTGAACTAATACTATGTATAACCACTATCAGCTAAACCCTTAAGCTGGAAGACTATGCAATTCTTCTTAATGATTTCTAAAACAATTTTTTATTAAGAGTATTTTAGTTATTAGATCATTGAATTCAATATCCTAGATCCCAGTTTTTGATTCTTTAGAGTAGTTCACAGATTTCTTCTCCTATTAAGGCCTCCTGATAGTTAAGTCCGTGAAAACCAATATAGCCACATATATAAAAACCGGAATTGGCTTATTATGGAAGAGTCCTTTTCTTGTACATGAGTTCACATTAAACTATTTGTATCCTTGGACAAGTTGTGTTTTTTGTTTTAGTCTTGAGAGACATGCTATTAACCTGCTTAATTCCTTCTCTCCTAAATTAAGCAGATAACTGAGAACTAAAGCAGGGAAACATAGAATTAGAATCTTTCACTAAAGTATAGACCTCTCAACAATACTTTTATTAATAGAGGTGTCAAGAAAAGGAGAAAAGGGTTAAGAAAGAAGCAAAGGGATATTTGTAATTGTATGAGAACAAGAACAAATATTTTATTTATAAGAACTATTGATGATTTGGATATATTTTTTGATACTAACATTTCAAGGTTTTTGGATATCTATAAATACTGTTTTAACTACTACTAAATATGACAATATTTGACATTAAACTATTATAACTATATACTATAAATTATATATTTAGAATCTATAATTACTATAAATAGTATGTTTACTAAGTTTGCTAAGAGCATTACTAACTATAGAAACCCTGTTAGTATCATTAATTCATACTAATAATAGAATAATTATAATATTTATGGAACTATTTATATTGTGTATCTCCAGGACTATAGGATCAGTGCTCATGTCACGTGACATGTGACTCAGGAAAGGGATTATCATTAGCATTTTACAGTTGGAGGTCAATATCTGTATTTAATGAGAAATCCAAATTGTCAATCATTTTTGGGCAAATAAGGAAAGATGTTTATTGGATCAAATATCTATAGTTTCTTAGTCACGTTTTGAATATTGACATGTGACTTTTTGAAGAAAAATTGCATTTTTGTTGAATGAATATATAAGATCTATAATGCTATTGATTTAAAAATCTACTCTTCTTGCTACCATTTCTGGTAACATGGTTGTATCCATAATAATCCTATTTTATTCAGATTACAACCTGATCACAATCTAAATATAGAACAGATTCTAATTTAGAACCATCAGTTAGTTTATGGTTATGTCAATGGATGGATTCAATTCCTTATAATAGTCTTATATTTGAGTGGAATTGAACTTGGATCTTGTGATCTGACCTATAAAATGATAATCACTGCACTATTGACCTATAAGTCTTGTTAATTTTTTTTTTTTTTTATTGCCAGCTCAGCTATATTTATTAATAATAATAGAATAAAATTCAAAATACATTGAAATTATTACAACTATTAAAAATACTATTAAACTTTCTAAAACCTATAGTTTACAAAATGCATGTTGCTGCTTCAAACCTAGACAGACTAATCTAAAATTACTTTTAAACTAGTACAAAAACATAGGTCTTATTAATATATTTTATTAGATCTAATTATTTCACAAATTTAGTATTTTCTTTTTTTAATTTTTTAATCCATATATATAATTCTTTATTTTCTAAATAATTAATAATTTAACAATAATTTAATTCTAATATTTTTCAATGTTATCCCTAATTCAAGTTTCAAATAGCAATTCAATTTTTGATATTTATATTCATATAACCTTAATTCTAAAATTGTATTTATATAACTTTAATTCTAAAATTTCAAATAATATGATAAATAATTTTTTTTTTTTAATCCACAGTCAGATCAGTATGGTATGTCTTTATTGTATATATGTTAGGTATTTACAAATTGTTGCAACTTTCACATACTGATTCACTTGTCATCAAAAAAACTATTTCTCTAAATGTAACCTAGGGAATAATATTTTGCTCCTTTACTAATTTGAATAATTTCTTTAATTAATAAAATCATTGCCTATAGGTCATTATTGTAGAAATATAATAAACAATCTTTTTATAAGCAATTTATATATAATAATAAGAATTAAAGATTTAGTATCAAGTGTTACTGAATGAACTATTATTACTTTTAATATAGTTAATATAAAGAAAGTTAGAAAATTATAAAGTTTACAAAAATGAAAAAGTGATTATTTTTTCTAAAAAGTTTATTTATCCAATTGATCAAATAATAATGAAATAAATAATATATTAAAAAATTTTTGATTCTAAAATACAAATTTTTTTAAAATTCTATCAAATATTTAAATATTTATTTTATGTAGATTTTATTATAAATTATAAACTATAGAATTCAATTTAATTTATTGAATAGTGTAATAGATATACTGCTAAAATTTATAAAACTAGTGTTAATTGAAATTGGTAATAAAGAATTTAAGCTCTTTTATGGATCTTGTATATTATTAACAATATATTTGAATTATTAGATTAATTTATTAGTTTTGTTATATATCAAATATATTACAAATTATATAAATAAAATGATGTGCTTGCTTTTTAAAAAAATAATTAGTTATTTATTATAAAGCATATTTATATTGAAGTTTTTTTTTTTTTTTTAAAAAAAAAAAACTCTTTCATATAGATCCTTTTTTCAGAAAATTTTCTTTTTAAGCAATTTTCTTTCTCATTTTTCTCTAGCTTTGTAAAGAGTTTTCCAAGTCACCATACTATCCAAAACTTGAATACAATATAGAATGATCCAATAATAACAATATAACATAAACACTATTTCAAGTAACACAAGAAATTATACTCAAAACTAGTAAAACTTTGTAATGAAAATTCAAGAGACAGAGGAAGAAGGAGTAGAAACTATCTTTCTAGCTAATACTATAACACTACATATATCTTAGAAAATAAATAGACATTAGTTCAATCTCAAATAAAATCTCCAATATTAAATACAAAAATACAAATAATCAAAATAACACTTCTTCCACTTTTAAAGGTTTTTATTCTAAAACAAACTCTAAAATTGATTGATACAAAGAAACAGAATATTAAACTCAACACCATAATAAGAAAAAAAAAATTAAAAAATAGATAGCTTACTGCAAAACCACTTTTAACTGATTGGCAAGTTGAATATATAAGAAAAAGATTTAAATAAACAGTTCCTATTAAAGAGGTTTCTGGTAGAGACAACTATAGCAAAATCAGAAATTTGACAAAATACTTCATCAAATTATAATCTTTTTTATATATCAATATTGATAATTCATAAGATATAAAACAGATTACTACTTTATTTAAGGATGAAAAGATGCAAATAAACCTGAAAATCTTATCATCAATGATAATATTATTATTTATAACAGTAATACTCATATTATAATAGTATTGTAACCAAAAACAAAAGTATCTATATTTTACTCAATATTATATACAATAAGATGCATACAGCCTTTACTAAATTTGGAGAAATTTAATCTTCAAAAATGCAAAAACTGATATGTAACAAATAGTTATAGTGGAATATAAAAATCAAGAAGATTATAAGAAAATTCAAGTCAGATGGGCAATCCCATTCAAAGAAGACCTTATTTGTATTTACCCTTCCTTAGCATCTTTCAAATTAAAATAGAAAAAGATGAATATACAATAAAACTAGTCAATCTTCTTCCAAGTACTATAGGCTTTAATCTCAAAGAAATAATTGATCAAATTAAAGCCTAAATATATTATATTCCAAGAAACTTTCCATATTAATGAAAAAAGATTTGCTATTCTTAGTTTCAAACCAGATGAATTCCTAAAAGCTGTCAAGACCTTTTCTATAAAACTTGAAAATACCGAACTCATATAGATAGATTCAAATTATGTATTCTTTACTCTAGTACTGAACATATAATCAAAGATTGTTCGATTTAAAGCAAGTAACAATCTCTACAAATTAAAAAACAAGAAAATACCAAGAAATTTGGACATCTTTACAACAGATCCAAATCCAGTAGATACTCTACCAACTTACAAAGACAAATTCTACAATAAGATTATAATAAATCTTCCTTTACTAAAATTGTAAAACAGAAAAATATTACCACAAACCATATTAATATAAAGGCAACAGATCCTATCAAACACCTTACTGACAATGTTCAAAACATCTTATTGTATAATATCCTAACAACTATCAAAGTAATAGGACAGGAAATTAAGAACATCAAATCTGAACTTATTTGCATGGACAAGTATTTAGGATATCTTGAAGATAACAGCTATTACTAGTATATACTGTATATAAAGCAGAATATAAATTATGGGATAAAAGGGATAACAGATCAATTAATGAAAAAGTCATAAGTATAACCTTCAATACTTCTAAAAAAAGAAGAGCATTAAGTTCAGTTGTAGAAATTAGTCAAGATTAAGCAAAAATTTATAGACAACTCAATAGACTATCAGGTAATATAAATGTAATCATATTATCTCTTTCTGAATTGGTAGCTATCCAAGTTTTCTCTTCCAATTATGATACTCTCTAATCCCCTTCTAATCAATAAGTAATATAAACAACATCTCTTTTTCTATATAGTATATATTAAACAAGGACAACACTATTTCAAACAATCTATTTTCTATCTCTACATATATAGTATATCTCTTTGAAAAATTATTATTTACAACATTCATGGCATATCAACATATCTTAAAAGAAATTCATAGTTTGAACTTTGTGATATTAACAATTGACATATTATTATTACAACAGAAATAAATGATACTTCACAATCCTCAAAATATTGGGCATATCATATCTACAAATTTTTTTGGATATACAAAGAAGTACAAATTCTAGGATACAGTATTGGTATCAGTATTATTCATCAACTTGTTCAATAAATATTTAAATATTAACACTATTAAGAACAACTTCTATCAATGGATATGACTTTTGTCAACAAATAAAAAGTCAGAATTATAGAAGCATACTTTTTGGCATATAGTTTTAACAATTAAAAATTAAATACTTTTTACAAAATAAAACAATGAATCAATAAAACTAAAACAAAAAACTATCAGATAATAGTGGCAGGAGATTTTAACACAATAAGCAACTCAAGCCTAAACAAATATAGTATCTATAAAAAAACACTTTTCGATTACTTCCAATGCTATATATATCAAATAACTATTGGAACAAGGGTTTATTGATACTGTATATATAGAAAACACAACCTATCAAGAAAAATTTTACTTTATAAAATAAACAAAATCAAAGTAGAATAGATCAAATATAAATTCTTCTATCTTCTATGTAGCAACCAAGAAAAGCATACATCTCATATTAAATTAAAGAAATTATAAATAATTATTACACGGGCCCTATTTCTGAAATAGAAACTTGGCAATTGAACAAAGTTCTTCTCCAAAGCAAAATATATATCAAATTATAAATTCAATTGGGGTCATACTTCTTTATCAATATGGAAAAAATTTACAGATTAGATCAAAGAATTTATTGTGCTAATTAAAATATTCTTTAATATAGCAACTTAGATCACAAGTGAAACAAATTCACATATATTCTTTATAAGTCAGCTAAAATACATATAACAAAAATCAAATCACATCATAAAACTTATAATTCCAAACCTGACCAAAATTATCTCAAAACTTTTATTCAACTTTAACAACTTCAACACAAACTTACAACTCATACTTAATGATAGATTCCTAAAGTATTTAGTATATAAAAATTTCACAGATTACTTATATTTCTTTTTGAGGAACAAAATTCCTAGATTTTTACTTTAATAGGGACAAAAGTTAGAAAATATTATAAATCAATGATTTGGATAATAGAAAACAATTGTGTGTAGTTTTTTTATAGTTATTAATTTAAAAATTTTAATGTTTCCTAGTAAAAGACATTTGACTTTGTCCTTGTTTTCCTCTTTAGGAACCTATCTTTACCCATACCACAATCAACATCAACTCAATAATCATAACAATAAAAACAATATCAATAAAACTATATGAAGAGCTTCAAAAGGCATCCCTAACAACAACAACAAATTCAAATCTAACAATATGATAATCAAGTTTAAAAAAGCTACAATAATTCTAATAAATATATAGTACATAAACAGCAAGCAATCAAACAATTCAGTATCAAATAACAAGCAATACTAGAAAATCAAAAGAAGAAAATAATAAATAGCATCTTAAATAGATCCACAGAATTTATTATTTTAAATAGAATCATTATTTCTGACAATAACAACATATACATTATTATCAATTTATTAGAAATTAAAGTCAAAGTCACAAGCACTTTAAACAATGAATTTCAAAAAGAAACATACAACTATTGAAACAATTTCCTTTCTGGTAGACAGCTTACAAACCATTGGAACATATAAAACAAGATTGATATTAAGATCTATTAATACCCATAACAATCGAAGAACTTTTAAGTACTATTCAACAAAAAACTCCAAGTCAGCTCCTAATAGAAATTCAATATTCTATAAAGCATACAAGCATCCAAAATAAGAAACCAAAAAATTTCTACTAGGAATTTTTAATGACATACTAATATGGATCAAATACCAAAAAATGGTGTAAAGAAATAATATATCCAATATTCAAATTAAAAGATTGAGAGAACAATCTTAATATAACAAGACCTATAATATTACTAGATACTGGATGAAAAATTTTTATCAAAATAATTACAGATAAACTATTCAAATGCTTTATAAAGGCTCTTATTCTATCAGATCTGAACTAGATAGGTCTACCTAAAAACAGTATACAAGATTCCATTTATATTTTAAATTGTATTACAGAAGATGCAAAAGATAACAATAAACAAGCCTAAATATTCAGTCAAGATATATCCAAAACATATAACTCTGTTAATATTCGTATGTTTAATTTAGTATTTAAACATATTAAGCTCCTATAATCCATAATTAATATAATTTTTCTATTTTTCAAAATAGAACCAATGCAATCACCATATACTATAGCCTTATATAAGAATAAAATATCATAGATAGAATAGAATAAGGAAACTCTTTTTCTTCTTTTTTTGGTGAATTTTCTATGATTCTCTTTTATACACTATAAATAACAACTTCAAAGAATACATTATTAAAACACTATATTCAACATTTGTAGAAAATCAACTATACACTCATTCACAAATATTCTAGCCAGTGCCTATATAGATAATACTACATAGATAACAGAAATCCAATTAGAGCTACAAATGATTATAAATATAGCACAACAATCTATACAATCAATGATATAGCAATGAATCCATATAAATTCTTTTTTTTTAACATTAATGGCAAAAACTTAAATAAAAAACAAGGAATACAAATGTAAAATCAATATATCCCAGACTATAAATATAATATTTCAATTAGAATTTTAGATATTTGATATAATAAGAAGGTCTTCAAATAATATCAAAAGTAATTAATTTATCACAAAGTCATGCAAACTAGAGAATTTATAGGCAACAAATAAGTGCCCAACAAACAAATATAATATACTGTATTATTAATCAAATTTTTTTTCATAATATTAAATATTTCTTAAATGATATAGTCCTATCAGAAAACACCTGCAATATTTTAATAAGCAAACTCACTAGTATCTTCAAATACAAATCCAACCTAGCCAATACAATCTTTAACAATACAATATTCAATACCTTTAAATATAATCTTTTTCATTTATGGAATAGAAAAACATAGCTGCATGCCAAAATTGGATCCAAAGAATTAATAAACAAAATATCATAGGCACTTTAGCAAGATATTGACTTCAATAACTACAAAATGAATTTTGATCTATAATTTGATCCTTACCTACCTAATAAAACCAATATGTAAAGCAGGAAGCAATTTAGCATATGATATTTTCTGGCTTTTATGCAAATATGGATTCAGCTTTCAATTTTATCACAATAACAATCAAATTTCCATATTTCAAAAAATTGATACAACAATAAAAAATATTATCACTCCCTTTTTATAACAAATATCAGACTCAATTGACAAAACACAACTAAATGTTCACTGGGCAACTCTTAAATACACAAATAATATATTCTCTTCAATGGTGCTAGCTTATTAGATATAAAAAAAAAATTATTATCAAGAAAAATACCTAATTGATTTCTAGAACTACAAAACCTCTTAAGAGATTCAACTGTTTCAATGCTATATTTCAATTCAAATATAACTATCTTTCTACAAAGTACCCTAGTAACAAACACAATTACCACAAAATCCCATTAAATAGCTATAATAAAAAATAATCAAATACTTATTGAAAAAAAACAAAGAAACTATCTAAACAAACAATATCATATCAATACTATACCTCACAAAATAATGAATTCCCTTAGTTCAGATATTTAGAATATGACATAAATAAATATACAATACATTAAAATATATGTCCCTTCTCCACCAAACTATAAAATATAATTATAATCCCAATAAACTTCATATTACATTTGTTTTGCATTCAAAAAATCTCTTATAAATATCTATTAGAAGAATACAAATGTCTTCCAACTCAATAAAAGTAGCACACAATAATCTAATTACCTTACCATATGAAGAATCAATGCACAGCTCCTATTGTGATAAAAATAGCATATAATACTATTGGATAGTTATTTTTAGTCTTGATCTTTATTCTATTTCTATTTTTATCTATTTATTTATAATTATTTCTTTGATATTCTTTGAT